>PVKS010012658.1:0-53131 GCA_004027875.1 Aplodontia rufa
TGCAACAACAAGGGAGCTCATTCTGTGGGTCTGATGTGGTGGATGCTGGCCCGAGAAGTTCTCCGTATGCGTGGCACCATTTCCCGTGAACACCCATGGGAGGTCATGCCGGATCTCTACTTCTACAGAGACCCTGGAGAGATTGAAAAGGAAGAGCAGGCTGCTGCTGAAAAGGCTGTGACCAAGGAGGAATTTCAGGGTGAATGGACTGCTCCAGCTCCCGAGTTCACTGCTACTCAACCTGAGGTTGCAGATTGGTCTGAAGGTGTGCAGGTGCCCTCTGTGCCTATTCAGCAGTACCCTACTGAAGACTGGAGCGTCCAGCCAGCCACTGAAGACTGGTCTGCAGCTCCCACTGCTCAGGCCACTGAGTGGGTAGGAACAACCACTGAGTGGTCTTAGGGTGTTGTTCTGTGAATATGTCAGCAGAATGGAAATGAGGTTATGGAAAATAAATGCCAGTTTCTAAAAAAAAAAAAGTATTCTTCTGGAAAAATCTTTAAGCCATTATCCTTTATGGGCTTAAATATTTGATTCTAAAAATCAAATTCTCATATTGGTCTAATTATATTGTTATATTGTATGAAGGTATGAATACATCAGAACAAATCCTACCATTATGTATAACTATAATGCACTGGACTGGAGCAGTGGCTTAAGGATCACAGCACTTGTTTGGCATGCAGGAGTACACGGGTTCAAACCCCAGTACCATGTACACAACAGAGTGTCCGAGCAACGAAAACCACATGAAAAACTAAATAAAATTGATTCTGTCCCTCTCTCTCTCTTTCTCTGTCCCTCTCTCTTTAAAAAAAAAAACTAATGCACCAATAAAAATGTG
The DNA here is from genome assembly GCA_004027875.1 of Aplodontia rufa. Classification (NCBI taxonomy): domain Eukaryota; kingdom Metazoa; phylum Chordata; class Mammalia; order Rodentia; family Aplodontiidae; genus Aplodontia; species Aplodontia rufa. The sequence continues at coordinate 845 of PVKS010012658.1, forward strand.
GGGAAAAAACCCAAATTCTCAAACAAATTTCTTCAAAAAAATCTGATCATTAGGAATATAATGGATTTTCTTTTGTATTAATTTTATAAAAATTAGAAGCTCAAACTCTGAGCTTCTACTTTTCATTCAAGCTTTAATGGACATGGAGGTCTCTGACTTAACAGGCAGAGTGAGGAGAAGCTTGTAGGGTGATGGTATCTACAGAACATATCCTACCACATTATACTGCAGAAATGGAATTTGAATGCTCACATGATGACTTTAAAGTCTCCATATAACCACTTTGTTATGTGCCCCTCAAGAATTAGCCTTATACAAACCAATCGACTTTTTTTCTCGCTCAAGGAAAAGGACTGGTATGCTGGGCATGGTAGCTCATACCTGTGATCACAAAGACTTGGGAAGCGGAGGCAGGAGGATCACAAATTTGAAGATAGCCTCAGCAACTTAGCAAGGTCCTAAGCAACTTAGTGAGACCCTGTCTCAAAAATAAGATAAAATAAAATTAAAAATCACTGTAAATTTGTTAATAAATCACTGTTGGAAGCGCCATGCTTCTTCCTGTTTCTCAGGAGTGTCATACTGTGTAGGAACCAGGTTGTCTTACTGACTCATACCCTGAAGACCCAAAAAAGTTACTTAACAGCGCTGGAGGTGTGTGTGTGTGTGTGTGTGTGTGTGTGTGTGTGGTGTCTTATTTATTAAATCCTTGTCAGAACATTTAAAAAAGCACTATGCTAAGCAACTAGGACTTACATTTGCCCAAACATTCTGAGACAGACAGCAGGATTCACAACCCCTACTTCTTAGATGACTGCTGATTTCTGAGTCTCCTCACTTCTTTGGTAGACTCCATCTAAACTCTTTCAGGTGAGTTTTTTTTTTAAGTAAAAATGAAATGAGCATATCAATTAGTAATATTTAATTACTAAATATTAGAGAAAAGAAGGAATAGGGATATGAAGGAATCCCACACAGTACACCTTGCAGCAATCGCAATCTCTCACTTTGTTAACTGTGAGATTAAGAAGGTGACCAGAAGTGGTAGGGGCATATTATGTGAAACTAAGAATGCTGAGCATTCTGATATTCTAAACCAGTACACTGAATTTAGTTGCTCAATTTCTAACTTTAATATTTAAAAAATCTGTTTACTATAGTAGAAGTTCAAAATTAGGAATATATGGATAAATATTTATTTATCTGGGGGAAATTAGAGTTTCCTACTGATTCCATTTACTCTTTGAGGCAAAAATATGCACTAATCACCCATTCTCTAGAATCTACACAACTGAAAAAAAATCTTTCAACTGGAAACTTAGTTCAAAAATAAGATAAGGGCCATTTCACTAAGATGATAGGATATGAGTACCTTCAGAGGAAAATATTGTTCAGCTCTCTGTCCCATAACATATAGCTCAGTGCCTACAGGTGATCAACAATGCCAGTTCAAGTTAATTGAATTAGTTAATTGATCATAAGAGAAAAGAACTTGTCTCTAATATAATTATAAAGTGAAAAATAAAAACTGAGAATTGGTAAATCTTGGGAGCATTGATAATAACTTTATTTAATTTGGATAAAAATTTTATCTGAGTACTCTGATTATATTGAATAAATGAGGATTTACTGAGAAAAAAACTTTATTTTTCTGGGACCATCTATGTAATAGTCAATCTTATGAATTTGTTTACTATTCTTCAAACATTCATTCATTAATAAAGCGAACATATATTTATATAGAATTTAAAACCTGCTAAGCTAGGGAAAAGCATATGAGAAAGAAACATTCTTCGCTGTTCCTCTAGAAAGGAGCATCAGGTAGTCACAGGAGCTTTATGGGAAGGAGGCATTTACGCTGTGTGAAAATGGGACAATGTCACCATTGCTCCAGAAATGGAAGAATGGTCATTTTAGCATATAATTGAAGTAGGAGAAGGTGTTTGTGGGAGTAAGAAAATAACTTTTCTTGCTTTGATGAGGCAGAGAAACGTTCAGAGGAAGATGTTCTACAAACTGGGGTTTTCCAATCATTTTTAACCACAGATTGCCAAGAGAAAACTATGCTTTGTCTTCTGATGCAGCACATTCAGACATAAACATCAAAAGGAAACTCACAAAACAATCTCTATCTTTACCAAGTGCAGTTCACTGCATCATTTTCTCTTCCAATCTGTTCTTCTCTGGGTGTTCTGGTTGTGACCCCTGAGTGATTGTCATGACCTAGGCATTGCTATTACCATTTGTGAATGTGGCTCTGGAGACCAGAGTAGCGAGAAAGATTGGAACACATGGACTTAGGCATGATCAGGTACCAGAGGAGGCAGAACTTAAGGGTAGCTAGTTATCAGTACCCAGGTTCCAAAAGTTGGTGAGAGCTAGTTATTAGCTTTCCCCTGGGCTCCTTTTCAGGGTGTGCAGGCTCACTTTTGATTCTAGGAGTTCTTCCTATCTCTGGACTCTCACCTTCTTTTCTCTCCTTCCCATACTTTCCTTGTTCTTTTATGTTCCTCTAACCTCCTTCCCAGTTTCCTAGCTCTATCCTGAGAGGATCCCAGGCAGTCTAGGAAGGGTGGCTGTAGATCTTGAAAACACATCCTTCTATCTTCAGAGAAATAGGTTTAGACTTTTGAAGACTCTTAATGGTGGAGGAGCTACAAGACATTCAATCACACCTTTTCTTGTAAACATTGACCACACGCCGTGTTAAAACTTTAATGTACTGTTATCTTACTATTTTAGGGAAAGCTTACTCTCTCTCCTTCTTAATGCTTCCTGCATCTGTGGAGGCTTGTAGAATAACACTAGCCTCTTTCTGTCTCTTCACTTATCCCTTCAAATAATGAGGAAGGAGTGAATTCTAACTGCCGTGTCTAGTAGCAAAGTGGATGTGCTGGCTTGGTTCCTTCCTTCTGCCCTTCTCTTGGGGCATCCATTCTTGTCCTGCTTTGCATGTTGCCAAAACAGGGCCTGTGATTCTTGGAAGTAAGTTCAATTTAATGAAATAACAGGACCTGGTGCATTGAGATTGATAAAGACTGGCAATTGGGAAGCAAAATGGTACATTGAGATTAAAGCTTCTAGCGGGTCTTTGAGAAACTTTAAGACTGTGTGATACTTTAACATGGTGGCTGGGTTTTTTGTACCGGGGATTTAACTCTGGGGTATTCTACCAGTGAGTTATGTTACCAGTCCTTTTCACTTGTTTTTTTTTTTTTTTTTAATTTGAGACATGGTCTCACTAAGTTACCCAGGCTGGCCTTGAACTTATTCTCCTGCCTATGCCTCCTGAGTTGCTGGGATTATAGGTATGTACCATCATGCCTGGCTAACATGGCTTTTAAATTTGGCTGATAGGCTATGGAAGTCCTGGTACGCAAGTATAAACTGATGCAAAAATATGAATAGAGGAAAGGGAGCATTTGTAACCTTGTGTTTAGACGTTTGGAAATAGAGCAATCTAATGATGTCATTGCATTCTTCTGCAAAATCTGGGGGACTTTCAACTGCAACTACAGTCTTTGTATATGAAGACTTCTGGCTTTGATTTATTTGTTTCAGGCCTCATAGTAAGATAGCGAGGCTATCCTAAATCCTATTCTTTTTAATGATGCATTTGAAATAAGTGAATAACTTTAGATTCATGCGGCTTACCCAGTTTCAGATCCTGCATCTCATGACAAGGTCTCAAGTCACCTTGGAACCATTAAAGATACAAGGCTAACCACGGTTTTAGAATTCAGAAAACAAAATTATGGATTGCCTTACAGAAGGGTGGTAGAATTTAAAAAAAAAAAACCAGCAAGAAGAAATGAGGTCTCTGTAGAAAAAAATAAAAAGTCATCTTTAGGGATGAAGCACAGAAACAAGTTGTTGAAATTACTGTGAATATAAAGTCAATTTAAAGTCTTGCTATGAAACACTGTCTCTGGGGATTATAAAGGAAAACCTTTAAGGTGTCCAAAATGTGTTTCAGTCTTCCTGTAGGAACAGAAAGAGCAGAAATATACTAAGCTAGAAGGAGAGAGACACTTCTGTAATAGGAAAATTGAGATATATGCAGGGCAGAGACAAAGAAGAAAATGAAATATTGAAGGTCAGTTGATATTGACTATAGGTTAGACAACAATGTTCAGTTGTTTATAAGGAGAGGATAATCAAAAAGGGATACATTTTAATAGTTATTAGTTGTTAATGCATCAGAAATTTTGATAGGTCTCTGAGATTTGCATCAGAAGACAACAGACAAGATTTTGAGAGAAGCCTGGAATAGACTATCAAAGGGAATCAAACCCTAGGAAGCTGTAAGAAATTCATCAATACCACTGATGGAGAGTCTGTAGTGAAAGGAATTGGGGTGCCACTCCTGAAAAAATGGAAGAATGGGTCAGCTCTACTGAGTACTACAAAACTTTTAACATAGCGGAGAGGAGAAAACCTGAAAAATGTGCACTGCTGTTGGATATATAAAATAAGGGTGAATGGCTTGGTTAGTGGACAATTTAGACAAACCCAGAAGTTACTGGTTTCATTTTTCTCCTTTTGGAATAACACTCAATACAAAATTTCAAGGAATATGTTAGGATAGAAATATGTCTAGGCCTCAAAGCAAAGAAAAAAAAAATAAAAGGAAGGAAACTTGGCTTTCAGTTCCAGCAAACCATTCTAGTCTGTGTTCATTCAAGTAGAAAAAGATCAAAGTAAATATTTCAAACTATTGAAAACTCAACTGAGTTTCCCGAAGGGAATTGTAAGATCAGACACAAGAGACATAAGAGACTACTGAAAATGAATAAGACAGAAAGAGAAGCTGTTCAAAACTGAGATCACCCAAAAGCCAAGGAAAGGGCATCACAGGGAGCCACGAAAACCTACTGTACGGTCACTGATCTTCCCAAGAATCTTAGGGGTCCAAGCTTTTGAAACCTCAAAGCAGGTACAGTTCAAAAAAATAGCTATGGTGTTTCTCCAACTGAAAGTAGTATGGAGATGAGGGAAAGAACTTCTTGATGAAAACAATTGCATAACCTAATCCAAGTCTCATTGTGGACTGAATGATTCTTTGTGGTCTCTGTCCTGTGTACTCTGAGCAGTTTAATAACATCTTGGCTTCTATGCCTTCGATGCTATAAGCTTCCACCACTTATGTTGTGAAAATAAAAAGTCTCCAATTATTGTCGAATATCCCCTGGGGGCAAAATTGTTCCCAGTTAAGAGCCACTGACCAAAGCAATTCAATAAGATGAGTTAGTAAAGAAGCCACTGTGACAAGGAGTGAAAACTTGCACACACGACACTGTGGCTGTTATAAGGTGGAGCTTGTCTTCGGTTAGTTCATCATTGGTGCACTAGAAACATAGAGTCCAAAGGAAGAAAGGAACTTAAGAAACTCAATACTTTGATTCAGGAGGGATCTCAGATTAGACCTGAGGTCTAACGCTACCACTATTGTAAGTTCCAAACTTTGTAAGAAGGTAAGATTATCTTATCTATCATTCTACGAGAGGTGAAAAAGTGTTTAGATGTCACCCCAACATACCCCAATCTCATAGATATGCAAAATGCCTGACAAAAATAAACTCTTTGCAGGAGCATTCTCACATTGTCTTGAATTTTTTTTTTTATTTGGAGACTAAAGTCTATCATAGATGACTGGTTTCCTAGTTAAATGAAAACCAAGACTTTCTTTCTCTACATGTTTTCTCTTGGTACTGCCAAGTCTTTCCTATGGCCTTTGGAAATATGTAAGTCATTTGTCTAATAATATAATTTTGCCTGGAATAACTGTTTAGGGAATGAAGATTATTTTATATTAAATTTTTATTGATGATAGACTAGTTCTGAAGTAGTAGTCGTGTATGTCTTTATAAGTCTTTGGAGTCTTGGAAAACGAAGCTCATTAAAATTTTGAAATAAATGAATTCACATCCACAGTTTAGAAGACAGAAGCAGCAATAACTCTTGAAAGAACCTCAAATCCATCAACTCTTTTAATAGAGATGTGTAGCTGAGACTGAACAGAATGAGGAGTCTAACCTTAATTTAACTTATATATTTGTAACATAACTTTCAAGATAATTTGCATTTGACTTCAATCTTATTGGACTTAATTTGTGATTCTTTAAAAGTAGGGCACATAAGAATTTTCATTTTCTTAATATTCTAGGAAATTAATAATGGGAGAGTATACATTGAAATTTGAGCATACTTTTGTGATTTTATTATTGGTACACTTTTTTTTGAGAGAGAGAGGTGGGGCGAGAGAAACAACTTTATTTAGTTTTCATTGCTTCCACACTTGATTGTGCATGTGGTGCTGGGGTTTGAACCTGGGTCCTTGCACATGCCACACCAGCACCATAACCGCTGAGCCACTGCTTCAGCACCGTATTGGTACACCTTTGATTTCAGTGTAGAAAATCTGGTAACTCTGTTAGTAATGTGGCTGGTGAGTGAAGGTTTAGATAATAGAGTTGTCTTAGAAGTTTGAACCAACTGCGTGGTTCTGACATATTTCAGGGCATTTCTTAGCTCAGCTGACCTGAGAAAGTCCAAAATGGTTCAATGGTGACTGTTGGAGAGTGGTTTCTTGAACATGTAGTTGGTCTGTGCTGATAGAGTGCTGTGGATCTCCTTTCTGGAGGACGACTACATTTTTAGATTCTGGGAGGCTTGACCGTTATCCCCATTTGGAAAATGAGAAACAAAGCAGAGTTGCATGGGAGAATGCTCGTTCTATTTTCTTCACATTTCTTTGAATGCAGAGGAAATGCATTAGTGCCACACTTGTTTCAGTGATGGGTTGAATTTTGATTGGTGATTTGATGCAGAAATGAGCAGGCTTAGCTCTACCGTCTCCTCTTGCCCTCCACTGAGTAAGCTACCCTGGGGAAGCTCAATTTACAGTCTGATATTTGTGCTGAAGTTGGATATAAAGACACCCGCATGGAAATCTTGAGCATGTTCTGCAGAGACGGTTAGTCCTTTCCTCCCAAAGCAATGTTTATGAGGGGGACCTCAAAGGCATATGAATTCAAAGAAATTTTTGATTGTAATAAAAAAGAAATTAATGTTAATCCAAAATTTAATTTGGATTACATATCCTTTTTTCTCACTTCACTGTGGTACGGGCCTTTGAACCCAGGGGTGCTCTACACAGAGCTATACCCTCATCCATTTTTATTTTGAGACAGGGTCTTGCTGATTTTCCCAGGCTGGTCTTGAACTTGTGATTCTCCTGCCTCAGACCCCTGAGTAGCTGGAATTAGTCATGCTCCACTGCACCTATTTCATTTTTTCTTTAAAGGAAATTAATTCTACAGAAAACAACTCAAAAGTCCAGTTCTTTAAATTTATATTTGTAGTGTTTCTTGATATGGTGAGATTTAAGATCCTTATAAAATTTGCTTCTCTGTCTTTTGTAAGTGATGCTTATAAATATAGCATTGGAGACTTGTATAGTACTTTAAACAGGAGGATGATTTTCTAGTACCCTGTCAGTATAGGCAAGATCTGCCCCAAAGTTCTTTTTTTTTTTTTTGTACAATGCTGCCCTCCCTTCACAAACAGGCTGTGCATGTCTTCACGGTGCCAGACCTCTGAGCTGTGTGTCCTGGAACAGTGGGCCACTTTAGTTTCCCATTTTTCCTTTCCCATTTAAGCCAAAACCCAGGCCAAATGACACCCTGAGGACAATGAACAAACACCCAATTATATCCTTCATGGCAGAGATTCTACTGCTTAGAAGGTGGAGGAAGTGCTTGGCTATGTTCTCCACCGTCTGGGAACTGTTCTTTCTGATTTCCTGGAGGATTAGAAAATCACCTCCCTATAGAGTTATTTCAGAGAAGTTTTCTGTCTCGCTATCCAGTGATTATTTCATCATACCATATTGTTTAGTAAAATCTGAAAGGCCTTCTTTATATATTTCTACTGCTGAGTGACGTGCACAGAGGTGTTTGGTGCATAGATCCATTAGATGCCAAGATATAAGCCAATCTTTCTTTAGGATGTTCCCTAGCAGTTGAGTGAGTGAATGCTAAGAATATTATAACTATACAAAGCACAGTTTAAGAAGAAGGCCTCACCTATTCCACCTTTGCCTTCAGTCACTAGTTGATTTGGGGCAGTCACTAAAGAGCTCTGACCTTTACTTTTGCAATATGTTAAAAAAAGATTTATATTTAAATATGTGATGTTAAAATAATATCATAGATATAAAAGTGATTAAATAGTTGAAAGGATTTGGGGAATATTTGGCATCTGAACTGTAGTGTAAGCACATCCATAGAAAAGTAAGGCCATTGATAATGTTTGGTGTGTGTACTTTTTATGTCTTCTATTGTATTGATGAGGTATTGGGCACAAAGCAGGCACTGTAAAACACTTATCCTGCCCAATATTTAAAATGTTGATAGCGAATTAAAACAGTCACTAGTAAGAGTTTATTGTGCTCTTTCTTAGATTCTGCAGGGCTGGACACATCATGTAGGGAATGACACATGAAAGCCAATTGTGGGCCTTTCCCTAGACCATTATTTCTCTGGATAAGATTCAGATTCTGATTCAGTGATCCAGGGCAAGGGATAAAGATACTGTATTTCTGACAGTTTCACAGGTGATGCTGAAATTGTTGAAATGTAGATCTTATTTGGAGTAGCAATCAAGTGTATCAGAGGAGATAGGCAAGAAGGAAAGCGAGCTGGCTTTCTAAGAAGGACCTGAAAGGAGAAAGAAAAAGAGAAAAAGCTACTTTTGCACTCAGAACATACATTGGAATTGATGAACTTTCCAACAGGGATAGATAGTGCTTCATTTTACATCCTAGCACCTATGGCTTAAAGAATGTTATGGCTATGTGGAAAACTTTACGTAATTCACGGGAAAACCATTATTCACTGTTCATATTTGAATAAATCTTTATAAACCTTATCTGCTGGAAAGAATTAAAGAAAAATGGTGCACATTCTTTGCCCGTTGATGTCAATTGGTTAGTTAGGAAGAGTTGTCTGTCATATCTTTGTCATTATTATCATTAGGGTCTTCATCATGAAAATGACTTTTTAGAGCACATTGTTAGTGATTTATTCCATTCTGCATCCTTTCCAAAGTTTGTCAAATAATTTGTGCCATTATAGGCAACATCATGATACCAATCATATCTACGTAATGACAATATTTAACCCAATAGAAACAGTTTTTATTCTGTATGTAGTCAAGTATTACAAGAATTAAATAAAATATGTGTTTATTAAAGTATTACTCTCCACTTTTATGGTAGGTAGAAGAAGCCAATGGAACCAGAACATTCACTAGCTTTCAGCATTTTCTCCACTTTATATTTTTCAGGATCATACTCAATCATGAATCTGATGTTCTAATGATGAAGAATAAGATAAAATAAAGTGCCCTAGTATTGAGGAATTTTTACAAACAAACATGTTCGCAATAAGATTTCATTAAGTTGGGTTAAACTGGAAAATTTTTACATGTATACTTGCAAATATCCACAAAAACTAAAATGAAGCTCAAAGAGGACATTTTAGTGCATATATAAGACCATAAACTAATTGGGTATTTACTTGATAGATGTCTCTAAACTATTTGAGGGTATTGGAAAATTGCTCTTATTCCAACTATTTTATTTCTTTTCACCATCAACATAAACTTCTTTTTTAAAAAAAGTAAATTTCACCAACCAAACAAAAAGAATCCTCATTCACCTTCAAAATACTGTATATGATGGAACTGGAGATAACAAAGTTTAATGACATTGCAGTTTGCTTTTCTCTTTGACTTAAGTTCCCTCGGGCCTTCGTCCTATAAGTACATGTTTTGTTTACATTTTGACCATGTCAAGAGATCACTTTTAGGTAACGTAAGAATATGCGTGGTTTGTTCTCTTGCCATTTGAGGCGGGTAGTTCTCGTTGCTTTCCTTGTTTTCCACTGTGGTTTTGTAGCTGGCAGTGGTATCCTTCCAGATACTTGCATTCTGAGGTTCTTGTCTATAGGTGGAGCCGCCTATCTGGGGTTTGATGAAAACTCTTTCACTGATGATTCTATTTTCACATTTTTTTAATAATCTCCCAATTAACTGCTTCAATATGTTTATGAAATTTCTAACCTGATAATACCAACAGGCGTAACATTTGGTGGAGATATTTTGATGTGAGCGGAGCTGGTAGTGGTAATACAGCAATAATTGCCGGCTCATTTACGGACTATTTAGGTCGTGCAGTGAGCCAGATGAGAACAGCTAATGAGCACAGCTTCTTGCTGTAATTAGTTGAACAGTGGTGGCTCACAGATGATTTACAGTTTGCAAAAAAAATCTGTGTATTTACTGAAGTGCTTATGTATTCTGTAAAGTTGTGACAAAGTAACAACTTGGGGATGTTGTGCTTTCTGCTCCCACATATTCTTCAGAGAGATTAAACAATAATGCTATCAACACCCACAGCTTTAGCAGAGAGTGGCACAAGTGATAGGAGGCTTCAGGTTTTCTCTTTGCTTGCTTCTTATCCTGTGTATCTTTCTTGTTCCCAGTTTCTTTCACATGTCTCTTTAACAATGTGGTAGGATCGAGGAAGCATCTCCACAAGTTTTCCATCGTGTCTGTCGTACAATGAGATTGTCAGGGTCCTTATGGCTCTTCTTTTGGTAATCATATCTAAAAAACACCCCAAGTATCTAGAATAAATAATGTCAAATAGTCGCAGAATATAGTGGTCTGTCTTTCAAAGGTCAATTCTCTATTTCTGAAGAGCACTTAAGCCAGAAAATAATACCATAGCAAACTGAAAATGGACCAATTATTGCAGATTTGGAGGAGAGCTTATTTGGAAAATACGCTGTTAAAAAATAAAATTGGTCTGAGTCTGCCCTTGATTTGGAATTATGCTGCAGGCTTGATGTTTAGTCCCTCTAAAATGATCATCCTACATGCTTCTAAGAAAGACAGTTCTGCACTTTCATGAAAATACTTACCTTTTTCTTAATTTCTCTTCTTATAAAATCAGACTAATTTGTTTTTATTCTGATATTGATGAAAATATCTTAGTGATATCTCCAATCTTTACTGCTGTCACTTTGTTTGCTAACCACTGCGATCATTGTGGCTGCCAGAGCTGACAATCTTGTTGAGTAGTTCAAACGAAGGTAGAAGGGTGCTTTCTTTGGGAATCTATCTGTTGGGAATTCAGAAAGAAAAAGCAAGTAGATGGGATAAAAATCTCTTGGTGTATCTTTTGTAGATTTTTAAAGGTAGATTTTATGGTTACTTCAAAGAAATTTCTTGCTAAAGGAGTTAATTACAAAGAGTTGTTTTATGACTCTTTTTGTTCATAGATTGAAAGCATCTCTGCACAAATCATGGCCTATATCATCTGATGGTGAACAGTGTTGATATAGTTTGTCCTGACTTATATTTGTATTTAAATGCCAAGTGGGTAAGGGGAAAATTCTGACTTATTTGAAATTGTTAAGCACTAAAAGAAAGAATATAGACTCAGAAAGTATCTAAGAAAGTGATAATGTTTATTGTCAAGATTAGGCACAATTAAGTGTAGGATACTCAGAGTGATAAAGTTTGGGCGTAGGCTTCTCCTATGTGAGTAAATAAGAATTTATTATTAGTACACCAATGAACAATAATGAGTTTCAATATGAGCTAAGTAGATAACAGTTTTGTTATCTAAGCTGCTTGCATTAATATCTTGAAATGAATCAATAGTGAAAAAAGCTATCCTCATTGCATATTCTGCAATAGTGTAGAGATTGTGGTCTCTTTAATAAGTGTTAACTTCATTTTAGGGCAAGTTGATTTCAAAGTTTTATAAGACAGAATGGTTTGGGTGTAGTCAAAAAGTCAAAAGGACATTCAATTTTATTTCCTGATGGAAAACTTTCGAGACCTTCTTTGTAGAAATGTGCTTATTTTTTATTTTTAAAAATTTTTTTTAATTCAGAAATTTATTTGTTGAACAATAAAATAAGCTTCTAATGAAATAATATAATATATATATAAATTCTGAGAATTAGATTTACCCCCAACCCCCTCCAATTACCTACCCTTATCCCTCCCCCCTTCCCAATACATCTCTTATTTTGACAACTTAATACCATCTACTTATTTACAAGGCAACCTTTGGCCTCCACCTCCCCATACACCATTGTAATTCACTCAGCAAAGCAAACACTTTATGTCCTTTCAGAGAAAAGGAGGAAAAATGTCTTGAGATTAAGTAGGGAGATCTGGATCAACTTCTTAACAGAAATATGTCACAGAAAATAGTACTCTAAATTCTAAGCAAAGGCAATGTTATGCTGTGAACAGAGCAACCTTCACTTTCTTTACCTGTAAAATATGGGCAATGCTAGCTACTGTGAGAAATTAGGGAAGATTGGATAGTTACTTTCATGCCTGACATCTAGTAGATATTCAATAAAAAGTAGGCACTATCGTCATTAATAATTTTTATTATGGATGTAACTTGTTAGAAAAACTAGTCACTCCCCAGAACGTTGCCCAAGAATACTTTTATGACAGTGATATTCACTTAACAGCTATTAAATGTTCTTCTTTGAAATAGGTTCTTTAACAAGATACATGTGGACACAGGGTGCACTATTAGAAAGACAAATTAATTGGTGGCCTGTAAGGAAGGAGAAATGTGATTCACACCTGAGAGACTATCTACAACTCATAACAATAATGGTGAAAATGTCTAAGCAAATTTTCTACTACACTACCTCTCAACACTTTTTTCCTTCACTTTCATGAGTCTTTTCTGACTTTTACTTAAAAGTAAGTGTTAAATATAACACTATTCTTTTTTTTAAAGAGAGTATGTAATAGCTAAGTTTCAACTATCATCTATATATGCTTGACTCCTAAGTTTTTCTTATTTGCTACATATTTCCCTAATTGCTTCTATCAGGACCTAGAGACCATTGTATCTACATTCCATCGCTCCAATTAATAATTGTTTAACAAGTACAGCAAAAAAATTGACAGTAGAGAGATTTTTTCCTTTCAGTCCATGATAATTGTCAAACAAGCTTGTTTATGAATCTTCAAAGTAGTTACTTAACTGAAATTAAAATTAATGTGTGAGCATCTTCTACCAAATCCCCTTGGACATTCTTGATTGTTGTGTAAGACAAAATTATTTTTCTCTACATGGGTCTTTTAAGAGTCTATGAGGCCACTGTGTAATCATCTTAAGTATGGCCTCTTGAGGAAATGGTATACACATATACAAGAAACACAGTAAACATAGTTATAGGATCTGAAAAAATTAACTGAATTTACAGAATAAGGGAATGTGATAAATTCATTAAAAATGAAAAAAATGAACATTCACATAGCTAGGATATTTATTTTTCTCAAGAAGATAACTTCTAAATGTTTGCCAGTAAGCACAGATCAATTAATTTATGAGAGGTAATAAGTAATAAGAAAAATGATGTCAGTAAAACAAAAAATTAATTAGCTGCAATTCTTATAAAATTTTTTTAAAAGTGAGGTACCATTTTATATTTATAGAACTAGCAAAAACTGAAGATGAACATATAGTGATATAAGTATGTAGAAATGGTTACTTTCATATCTATCTCTGCAGCTTCCTTAAAATATAAATGATGCAAAATAAACTGCATTTATTTAAAGTATACAACTTGACGAGTTTTGACATACCTGTCATACCTGTGAAACCACTGCCATATCAAGAAAATAAACTTATCCATCACCCTCAGATTTCCTTGTGCCCATTTGTAATTGACCCATCTGCCTCCTCTCCCTTCTCCCCAGGCAATTAGTGATCTGCTTTCCGTCACTATAAATTAGGTAACATTTTCTGTAATTTTACATAAATATAATCACAGAGTATGTACTTGTTTATTGCCTCCCTTCCATCACTCAGTGTAACTAAGGTGAATCCACGTCTATGTGCATTAATAGTTCATTCTTTTTTAATTCCATTGCACGGCTGTATAACAATTTGTTTAACCCTCACTGGACATTTGCTTTGTTTGGGAGAGGAGCTATGGAAAACTGCTATGAACATTAGTGTACAAGTCTTTATATGGACATATATTTTCATTTTTTTTACATGGATAGGTCATTTTGAATGTATATACTTAACTTTTTAAGACACTGCCAAATATTTCCCAAGCGAAACTTTTGAGCAATATACGAGAGTTCCTGTTGCTCCATGTCCATTCTGTTACTTGTTATGGTCATTTTGTGTAGACTGTTTTTAAGTTTTAGCAATTTTAATAGTTATGTAAATGGTATGCCTTTGTGGTTTTATTTTACGTAAGTTGTCCAACTGTGTTTTCTTTATTAAAATACTTTTGGGTATCACAGGTTCTTTGCATTTCTATGTGCATCTTAGAATCAGCTTGATACGTTTTGCTGAAAGACCTATAGGGATTTTTATTAGGATTAGATTAAACCTGTAGATAATTTGAGAATAACTGACATTTTACGAATATTGAATCTTGTGAGTCAAGAACATAGTATTTTTCTCAGTGCTTTCAGGTCTTCATTAATTTCTGCTTTTCAGTGTGCACCTTGTGCATCTCTAATCAAATATATCTCACATAAATTCTTATTTTGGTGGCATTGTAAAGTTTTTTCGGTTGATTTAATTATAGTGTCCAACTGTTTTTCAGTTTTACATAGAAATACAGTTAATTTGTGTTTGTTGATTTTGAATTCTGAACTCCTTCTAGGCTTGCTTATTAACTGCCTCTTGTAGATTTCTTAGGATACTTTATGTAGAAAACAATGCTGTCTGCAAATAAGCATGATTTTACTTAAACCTTTACAATTGGCAATCACTTTTTATTTACTTATTTAATCTCTCATTGCACTGTTTATGGCCTCTGGGATGGTGTGGATTAGAAGTTATAGGAGCAAACATTTCTGTCTCCCTTAGTTCCGTTTTCACCATAAATATAATGTTAGTTGTAGCTTTTTGTGCATATATTCCTATCAGATGGAATAAGCTTCCTTCTGTGCCTGGACTACTGAGTCTTTATATCATGAATGGATGTTTTATTGTCAACTGCTTGTTATGCTTCTATTGAAGTGATCTTTTTGTGATTACTTTTAGTCTGTTCATTTGATTAATTACATTGATTTTGAATGTTAAACCAATCTTAAATTTCTAAAATTCCGATAGATCACCATATATTACCCATTTGTCTTTTATATTTTGAAATCATCTAGATCTTATTTGTGGGAAGGCTTTCAATTTTCAATTAATGTAATCAGTAAATATGGAACTATGCATTTTGTTTCTTGATTGAACTTTGATGATTTTGTCTTTCAAGAAAAAGATGTAAATGTTCATCTAGTTGTCCATTTCCTTTAAATTGTCGCATTTCTCATGAGAAAGTTGTTAATAGTATTTTAATATTTCAAAAATACTTTTACTGTTTTATTATGATAAGATATATAGTAATGCTACCTTCCACATCCCTGATATTGGTAATTTATGTCTTCTTTTTTTTCTTAAGAGAGAGGTAGAGAGAGAGAGAGAGAGACAGAGAGAGAACCAATTTTATTTATTTTTTTTCATCTGGGCTTTGTTTCTCTGACACTTAATTGTGTATGCAGTGCTGGGATTTGAACCTGGGTCCTCGTGCATACCAGGCAAGCACTGCAACTGCTGAGCCATTGCTCCAGCCATATATTTTCTTTTTACTTGGTAAATTGGACCATAGAATTATCAATTTTATAGCTCTTTTCAAATAAACAATATTAATTTCTCTTATTATATGTTTTCTAGAGGTTTTTAAAAATCCTTAAATTTCTTATTTACCTTCTTCTGTTCACTTTGACTTTAATTTGCCCATTCTGGTTCTCATGTTCTAATGTAGAGGCCCAACCCATTTATTTGAGATCCTTTTTTTAAATCTAATTTAGATGTTTAGTGCTATTAAATTTTCCTCTAAGAATTGCATTAGTATAATACCACAGGTTTTTATATGGTATAATTTCATTTTAAGTTAATTCAAAAATTTTAATTTGCCTTGTGATATCATTTTTGACCCATAGTTTATTTTAAAATTTTCAACTGTTTGGGGATTTTCCAGAAAGCTTTCTATTAATGATTTCTAACTGATGTTATTCTTAGAAGCAATACATGATTGACTTTTGCCTTTTAAATTTAATCAAGCAGTCTTTTTTGTATGGTTACATTTTATCTTTATTATTGACTTATTTGCTTTGTTCTTTTAGTGGTTGATTTAGGGTTTTTTTGTTTTTTTGTTTTTTTTCAGGGCTGAGGATTGAACTTGGGGCCTTGCTGCGCTAGGCAAGCGCTCTGCCACTGAGCTAAATCCCCAACCCCAACCCCGTGGATTTTTTTTTTCAAAAACATATATACATTTTTAACAGTCACCTATTGGAAGTGAAATATCATTCTGTAGTTATCAAGTTGACAAAAATTAAGGAAGAGTATTCTGAATTGATGTGCAGTTGAGGATGTAAGTATTCTCCTATACATTTGCTAGCAGTATGAATCAACACCATCTTTCTGGATGCAATTTGGCAGTAGTGTCAAAAACTCTAAAATAATTCATTTGAACCTTCTGAGAAGGAAATAGATCTACAAAGATATTGCATAATGATGTTTATTACAACTTTGTTCAGAATATCAAAATAGTGGAAATGTCTCCAATATTTAGCAATGTATGGCTGGTTGAATAAGTTATTCCATAGCCATTTTATAGAACAGCTTACTATCATTAAAATTAGATTTTTAATTTTGCCATGGAATGGTATTCACAATAAGTATTTTTAATGAAAAACATTCAAGTACAGAATAATATATAATATGTAATCTCATTGTTTGATTGAAAATATCCTCATGCATGTGTGAATTTATTCTCAAGGGGAAAAATGTGAGAGCATAATAGTGCTGTTCCCTAGGTGATGAAATTTTATCAATTTTAGTTTAATTTAATAGTTTCTCCCATTTGTAAAACATAATGATCACAAATCATGTGGGTAATTTGTTTTAATTAAAGATGAAATATAGCAGTGGCAGTAGCAACTGCTTTCAGCTGAATTTTCTCAGTATTTAGTATTTCAACAGAATAATCAAGACGATGTTTTTGTCTATCTGCTTCATAAAAATGTTCAAGATATTTTTTACTGTCGCAAACAGCATCTAGTTCCATACTGATTTAGGATATTTTGCATTAATCTTTTTATGGACTTGATAAACATTCTAAAGTAACAAATCAGAGGTTTGTAGCAAAGCAAGGATGCCATAGGGTCACATAATTCTGACTATCAAATCCCACTTGTCTGAGTTATGTAAAATGAAATTATCGTTTCACAAAACATAGTGGGAGGAACACAAGCCCTTACTTTCGTTTTGTTCAGGTATGGACCCAGTCCTCGGCAGTTGCTTCATCTTGAAAGGGTGTAATTTTTAGAGACATTCTCCGATTTTTTCTTATGTTAGAAAAGTCTCTGGGAAGCTTGTTTCAATAAATTTCACAGTTTCTGTTCTGAGCTTTGGACAAATGTATCATTGCCTAAAAGATGTAAAATTTAGAACATAGAGGTAAACTGAATTGTGTTGGAACTAAAGACTTTTTCATTTTGTTTCTTAACTTTTCTTCTTCACTGTTTGGGGTATACAATTTCTTTCTCAAAGGAATTTATTTTCTGATTTGCTTTCTTGTTTTTATTCTCATGAGGAATACCTGCATGGTTTCATGAAAACCATTGCCCTCATATATTTCAAGGATTGTTCCCTCTGTATAACTGGATAACTTATTAAACATAAGTTAGAACAACTAAACTGAGACTGGTTTAAATACCAATATTTTATGGTTTTATGTTAGGGATTTTTCCAATTTGAATTTGTATTATTGTTAGGGTATCTGAACTTTTCTGAGAAAGTAGGATTCTTTCCTTTGTTTTTGCTTAAGAAAACAACATGGCTTTAAGTGTAAATTCCAACCTATATTGGAAGACACAAATAAACAAGCAGTATATCACCATTTGCTAAGTACGTTTGGCAATATTATGTGGAATGTATCATATGTAGTGGTATCAAGAAGATAAGAAAATAGAATAGGAATTTACAAGATAGTTTGTCTTTAGAGGAATTTGGCATGCCTCAGAATATACAATAAAATTTAATCTACACATCTGTAATCCCAGCAGCTCAGGTGGCTGAGTAAGGTGGATCACAAGTTCAAAGCCAGTCTTAGCAGTTTCCTGAGGACTTAAGCAACTTGGTGAGACTCGGTCTCAAAATAAAAAAATAAAATGGGCTGGAGATGTGACGCAGTGGTTAAGCACCCCTGGATTCAATTCCTGGTACCCCGTCTAAAACAAAACAAAACTTAATCTAGCATTTGCCACTACGTCCATTAAACTAGTGTTAGGGTATGCATTGGCTGCCCCAATTGATACTTATAATATTGGAAAGGATAAACCCAGGAAGCTGGACCTAGTGTTCTCAAGTAGAACAAAGTGAATGCCCATTTAAAAATATATACATTTGGAAAAACTCAGAAAATAGCACTTAAACAAGCTAGTTTTCCATTCAACAAGTTTTTATTGCAATGCAGAGGGAAATTCAGTGAACAAAATAGACATGGCTCCATTTTTTAAGGAACTTAATTTATTGGACTATAAATAGGTTCTGTCTAAGAGTAGTATGGATGCATTTTACTTTTTGTGCTTCTCTGTACTTTCAAAACTTCCTTATTCCTGAAAAAAAATTTTAGAGAAAAATGAATGATTTATATTTTAAAAAGTGAAACCAGAATAATTAAAATCTATTCAGTAAGCCCCTCTGTGTAGTGAAGTCCACCTTTCTGCTTCTTGTCTGCTTGTCTGTTTTCTTGCTTTGGCCCACCATTATGAATGTTTTTCTTCTCATTTAATCACTCAGATTTACTTTCTCTCTCTTTTTCCTGCTTTGCAAGCAGCTTAGCTTTGGTTGTATATTTCCTGTCTCAAGATTTCAAATGCTTTATGTTTTCCCAGCTTTGCAGCCACTGATTCAATAACTATCTCTTATTCCATTTTCTGTTAGTTTATTCAGATTATTTGGACTTCATTCCTTAAATTGTGCCATCTAGAACAACCCAAAACTCCAACCAACAGCATTTCATGTTCTATAACAATTACATGCTTCATTTTACTTTTGAAAGTTAGGAAGATTTCAGTTTCCTTGTTCTGTACTGAGTGAAGTGTCTGGAAGAAGAGAAGAACAGTGCTTAGATGTACTACTCTGTACTGACTCATTCTCTAATCAGTAAATATATAAGGCTAATATTTGTTGTGTGATTACTACCTGCTAGGCATCATGGTTAAGTTCTCCACATACCTTATTTTGATTAAAATTTATAGCTATTTTGTGAAATTTTCTATAGCTGCCATGATAATTATTATCCTTCAGCTACCATACTGAATGAGAATGGTCAATGATCAGCAATCAAAAGTGATAGGACCCAAACGAGGTCTTGTTCAAATGCAGAGGCCACACCTGGAGTCTTACTTGGTAGAAATACTAATGAGCACCTTCAAGGACTGTTTCAAATGTAGAAGACCTTAACGCTCACCTACGGGAAATCTCCAGCTATTGTCCCAGAGAGGTGTTGAAGGTGAGGGTAAACTTGGGTGTGACTCAGGAGAAGGGTTAAATACTTCTTTTCAATGCCTGTTTAATGTAGATTTTGCTCCATGTTATACCCAGAACCATATAAGCTCCTAATTGAGAACATCCAAATGGGGTTTTCTGTTATCTGACCCCTCACAAATAACAGGGATTCTCTCTCTTCTCACTTAAATAAATCCTACTCTGTTTACTCTCCCCTTCCCTGACTGTCTGTGGATTTTATTCTTCAAACGTGAGAGGTAAGAACCCAGAAGGAAAATGAAGTGGGGAATCTAGTCTAATCTCAAAACTCCAGCTTCACAAAGTGAGTGGCTTAACACAGTAAAAATGTATGCACTCATGCTTTGTACCAAACGTCCAGAATCCAGATGTTATGAGGATTTGTTCCCTCCTGGGTGCCCTCTGTTAGTTTCTGACAATCCTTGGCTTTCCTTGGTTTATAGCTTCATAATTCCAATCTCTATATCTGCCTTCACATGGCTGTCTTCCTACTGTGTGTGTGTGTGTCTACATATGTGCTCTCTTCTTATACAGATACTAGTCAAATTGGATTAAGGATCAATTTCATCCCAGCATGATTTCATCTTAAGTAATAGCATTGGCAATGACCTTATTTTCCAAATAAAGTCACATTCTGAAGTTCTAGAGGGAGCATGAATTTCTTTAAGCAACACTATTCAACACAGCATACATCATTATTATTCCCCAAAGGTTCAGAATGGCTAAGAAATTTGCATAAGGTTACATATTCCATAGGTAGTCCTAACTGAAACCCAAATTTGTCTGAATCTGAATTGACTATGTTTATTATCTTAATCCCTCTGCTGAGAAGCAGAAGAAACTTTCCCATTTCTAAGTAAATTTATAATGCAATTTGGAAGATAAAACCTAGAAATTTAAATAATAGCAAAATGAAAACTAAAAAGAAGCTACACAGAATAAACCTCAAGGTATCCCACTAATTATCTTTCCAAACAGAATAACACACACAAATAACTGAGTTCCATTTTTTCTTTCCATAAAGAAATTATGTAGGGAGAAAACGCAAGCATGATTATTTCATCTGTAGGTGCCCTTACTTTTTGCTTCCTTCAGTGAAAATTGGAATCAAAGTCCGCTGCCAAACTCTGCCTCTTATAGTTCATCATACTTTTGTTTATATATAATCTGCATTTTAAATTTAACTTCAAGGCTTACAGTGTCTTACAGAATTTTCCTTTTATTTCAAAAAGAATTAGGTATTATATATAGATATCTTTTTGTTTATTTCTGGAAACTCATGTCACGTGGGAACAATTGTGGTATGCTAAAGACATATGAAGGAACTGACTAGGAACCACCTTTTGTGAGGTAAAGATGATAAGGGTAGACATTAGAGGTGCAATGAAGTCTTAGGTTTAAAGAAGAGCAAGTATTTTTTGGGTCAGAGTTGGTGCTTAGTTGGACTTGATGGGGCGATGAGGGTTGAAGGAACCATCAAAATGCACATTAGGGTAGGGCAAAGACAAGATGGGACTGACCACAAAGCTTACTTGCTACTGGCTCTACGAGCTACATGTCTTGGTGCCTGTAAGCATTTGTTTTGTATCAGTAATGAAACTTAGGATAGGAATAAGCTAAGGTACTTCTGCTGTGTGGTTTGTTTTGAGGGAATGTATAGAAGATCATGGGGATTCACTGGCTCATCTCATATTACAACTGTTCGATTCTAGAGTCTACTCTGTAATTTCTCCCAGAAAAAAAAATAGCATTAACTGTAAATAATATTTAAATGTCTCTTTATTGTCTTTCCTTGTTCCTCCAGGAAACAATTTTTTTATCTTTATACTACAGGGAAATAGCATCGTCTTCTTTGTCTTAGAGCAGCTACAGGTTTCCTCAAAGCTACTTGGCTAGGAAACTCCATGAGCAGAGGATCTTGTCTGGGGTCATTTTGGTTGTCTGCTCTCGCTTTTGTTTTCGTTTGTGGTTTGCTTTACATCACAGCAAACTCCACCCTGGAACAGTCTATCAGTAGACGTGCTGGCATAAGTACCACTATGTGTTTATCTTAATTTTAGCTTATTTCTTTGTTATTTAGAAAATGTTGTAAAGTGGATTTATGGCCCTCAAATAGCCATGTGCTCCCTACACTTTTTGCCTCCCTTTGTAGCCAATGGCTGTTGAGTGGAAGGTGTATGTGTCATTGTACCTCTTCCACCTCCCTTGTTCCTTCCAATGGTGATCTTTGAGGCCAAGCGTTTCATACAGCATGGCTCTAAGATATAAACTGCTCCAATCTCTCAGTCCCTGCTTTAAGAACAATTGCACAGGAGAGCAAGGTAACCCATGTACGAAGTGTAAACAGAAACTTTTATTGTATTATTCCTCTGAGACTTGGGGGTTTATTACTGTAGTATAGCCTTTCCTATTCTTAATAACACACTCATTTTTTGTTGATTTTCTTCAATACCACTTTCCTCCCAAGGTACTTTGCTTTCCTTAATATGTTTTTGCCTAGAAAAAGAAATAGTGTGTTTTTGGAGATAGAAGGTTTTTGTTCACAATATTGTCAAGAACATCTTTTGGTTAATTCATGGTCAGTGCACAATGAGCATTTCAACAGTGGTAAGTTTAATGATATTGTCAAAAGTCCAGGATTCTTCTGTTGTGTGTATCTTACAAATCACTGTAAGCCTTGTGCTATTTGGGTCTGTTCAATGAAACTTTTTCAGAAGCACGCTATTTTGGATGTCAGTTCTTTACTACGTTATAACTGCTATTCTGCACAGGACATAGAAGGTAATCCTAAATTTGTTCTTATAATCTTATATTTTTAGGATTCGAAAAAAATGAAAATCTAAACCTAATTATCAGACAGGCAACTTAAATGTTACTACTTTTGTTTTTATTGACTCAGAGTTAACAGAAAAAAAATAATGCAATGCAAACCTACAAGCAGCATTTTCTTTTGCTTTTTGCCAGCAGAGGAGTAACAGAGCCAGCAGTTCTGAGGAAAAATGTAAGATATTCATTGAGGCTGCCTTTAGTTGCTTGGGCACATGGACCATCTGGCAATGAGAGGAGATGGGGGCTCAACGTGGCCTTTGTAAATAAAGTGATTGCCACTGAGAGGAATAATTCCTCCTTTAATTGTGTACCTATTTGAGAGGGGAGAGCAAATAAAGGGTCTCCCTTCTCAGATTAAAATGATGAATGACCTTGAAGACTCAGCACTAGTCATCCTTGGAAAGCTGGATTCTCATCAACTCTGCTCATTATGAGTCCAGTCTGAGTGTACACAAAGCGCCTATTGACTTCAGTGGGACTAAGGCACAATCAGTTCTGAGGGAGGTGATGTTTTTAAATCATGCTTCCTATCTCACTGAAAGGCTAGAAAATGAAGGCAGAAAACATGGACCACTCAATTATGAGCCTTAAAATAAGATAAAGCATGCAATGTGGTTTCACATTAGTATCAACAATTAACTGGGACTGCTGCTTTCAAATGAGAGCTTGTGGTTCTTGGTGTCACTCAGTAACTGATATTATGAGGAGAAGAGAGAAATGTAAAAAGATCTTCTCAGAAACAAATATTTAGTTTACATTTCATTTGAGACTAGTGTGAATGAGAGAGAGATGCTGGAGTTCATGGAGCCTAGGTTTTATCAATTGCTATCAACAGTGTTAATTTGATGATTTTATTTGTAAGAATTAAAAATACTGAACCAAACTTTAATTTTGGTCAGTTCAGTATTTCAGTTATCTATGTTGTTATTGCTGAGGAGATGATGATGATGATTATGACAGAAATAGAGAAGGAAACAAGGCAGAAGAAAGCACCCTAGAACAAGGTCCTTTCTCATAGGCTTTGTGGAAGATGGATAGTGTCAATTGATGAACTTAGTCATATTTTACTGAAGTTGTTTCTTTTTGTTTCATTTTAGTCATGATTAAGTTGCAATATCCTATAATCTTTCAAGGTAGTTGATATGTGTAACAAAAAGTAAACGTTTAAATTTGTGTTGATTCACCTCACTGAGGAGGCTGTGGGAGACAACTTTATGACCAGAAAATGCCTCAAGTCTTTTCCTAGATGTTATAAAAATTAATTTTAAAGTCAGCCTGAGCAAAGCCTCAAAATTCAAATTTAAAATACATATCAACCATTAGTAACTATATAGAAACACCTTGGCACAGTGCCTTAATAATTTTTAATGAGGCATTTTTAATGCCATAAATCTCATTAATCTGATTACCTTGCAGGATACATTGTACTTTTCAATAAATGTATTTTCAATATTTTTTTCACAGTGTGTCACTTAAGTATACGAGCACTTTTTTCTAGCAGGTTTCTCTTTTCTTTCGCTTCTTATCTCTAGCATTTTCCTTCACCTATCCCAAGTGACAGAATCTTTATAGGAGTTGCGTGCACCTCCTAGCACACTGCAGGTTTTTCATAACAGTTAACAACAACTCTAATTACTATGCATAATTGAAGAGTAATTTTCCATAGTACAGGTGCAGTTACGTGAAATCTATTCTCCTACCACGCACTTAAACACTCTTCCCCATGTTAATTTTTATAAGGAAACTGGGTATCATTTAATAAAATATTTTTTCCTAGTTAGCAGGAGAGTTGCAGTTTACTTTTATTCAGAACAAAGTTATTCTCCCATCAGTTTAATCCTGTCAGAGAAACTGATTTCGTTGAGAAGAGAATTGTCTCCGTGCGGTTACTGGAACTGACTGACTAATGCTTAGTTCAGTAGCAATTATTTGCTCTTATTTCTTCTGGATAGTGACTATTAGTAATTTTTACTAAGGATCTAAATACCTAAACTTTGAAAAAGCAAACTTATGTTATTTTTTATTCTCTGCAAAGTTTTTCAAGACCTTGAAATGTCTCCACAAACAAAAGTTTTCTTGATTTTTTTCAGAGTTTGATAAAGACAAAATGGTATTTTCTTTGTTATAATAAATACACCCTCTTCCACATTTTACCTAACCTTTAAAAAGTAGAAATATTCAGGTCTGTGCACACATTTTAAAACGTTCTTTTTAGTAAATTTGTTCTGTTTTTAGTTTCTCAATTAGTAATAGTCTTTACTTTCAGGTACATTAATGAACAGAAGGAAGAATAAAATGGAAGTGATGCCTCATAGCTTAAAAATGGCCAGAAGGGGCAGCTTTGCAAACTGATGGCTCCTCACTGTCTAAGCAAGAAGTACATATCTCGTATGCTCATGACTAGGACTTAGAAAATTAAATCTTGTTATGGAATTCAGTGACATTCCAGCTTCATGGCCTCATGCTAACTTCAACTTAACACTTTATACTAAAGTTGTTGTTCTTTAAGGAGATTTGATCCACTCTCTGGGATATTTTAAAAGCCTTGTGATTTTTGCAAAAAGAAAAAAGGAATTGGCCAGGGGAAGGTTGGCATCTTATACTGCACATAGCACTTCTTCAACCACAAGCAAAGCAAACATCCTAAATGGGGGTTCTTGAAATGTGCATGTGTACGTGTACACACACACACACACACACACACTCTTAATAATAACAGTCTTGCAGGACTTTGCAGGGCAGATCCTACGCCTGGCTTTGCTGATTAATTTGTATAATTCTTTCACAAGTGTTACACAGTAGGCTTCTTGGGTATACATTAATACAGTAGACTTAAAGTCACATATGCACAACAAAACAAATCATAAATAATGAGATACTAAAAACCAACTGTCACTGAGGTAGCAATTATTGGTGTCTCTTTTTTGCTTCAGTGGCTTTTTCCTTTTACCCTGAGACATGCAAACAGAACAAACAATTAGCGAAATAATTGATGATCAGTACCTTCAAAGCTTGTGGTGACCTGGTTTATGCTTTATAAGTTTAATAATGAGAACACCTCTTATTAGTGATTAGTGTGCTGCCTGGTGCTCTACGATGGTGCTTGGGAGGTGCATCTATATCAGACAAAAGGTTTTTATCTGCCCTTTACAGTTAGTTGGTCCCTAATGAACTGAGCTTTTGTCCCTTGCTGTTTTTAGATTCCAATTAAACTTGTTTATAGAATAGACAAATAATTAAAGATGTACTGTTTTCCATGACTTAATATTGTCTTCCAATAGGGTTGTGTTGCAGTTGGTGGCAATTAACATATATAGTTATGTTTTTAATCATTTATGTATTAAAACACATGCGAAATGTGCCCATGTTTTCTCAGTCTTCACTGTGCTTGTCAACCCATTCTCTTAACTTGCATTGGGTATGCTAATTACCCTCTGTCAAACTAGGGTAATTCATCTTTCCAAGAAAAATATTCAGTTTTCATTTTATGCTTGAGAAAGTAAAAGAATGGCAGTTTATTCTGGAGCTTTCAGAACCAGAAAAGAATGCTTTAAGGTTATGACAAACTGATTTTATGTTGTGCACAGCAAGGAGTTTTAAACAGATAAATAGCATGTCATGTTAGAAATTTTAGGTTAAACTATATTTTCTCATCTCTTTTATTGAATTTCTATCTACTTGCATTCTACATAGGTTTTATGTAAAAATAACCTGTATAAGATATTTCTTGATCGTGAACATATGGAGATTGAAATAGGGAAAATTTTTGGTAATCATGTCATCCCGAAATAAATTAAAAGTTCCCAAAATCCCCAGCCACTATGAACTATCAGTTCTCTTGTAATCTGTAGAAATACTGAAAATGACATATCCAAGATCCCATTTTAACAGCTTTTGAACAAAGATCTTATATATGGTCAGACTTTATCAATGAGATGGTGAGTTGCACACTTATCAAGTCACGTTAGTTAAAGTGATTTTCAGGAAATGTTTGATATTAGCTAACACTCTCATATCCCAAACCCTATTCCTTCCCCATCGCAGGTCCTTGGTAAATATCTATTTAGTAGATTAAGCTCTTTATCTCCAGCCATGGGATTCATCTGATTGTAAGTTAAGTATTAGAGCAGAGGCTACATATGTCCTGTAATTCCGATGGGCTTTTGTATAGTAGGATTGCCTAAGAGGAATGATTTGGATAGGTGAGCTTTCTGTCTCTCTGAAACATCCAGAATGACAGCTGTTGAAAGATGTGATATATAATATTTGTTTTCTTTTCCAGCCTTTTAGGATAATAAGTAAAAGTAGAAAATGTTATTTATTCTCTAGGCTTAAGGGAAGAATGGAAAAAAATTCCAGTTGTGCCATAAATAATAGGTATCTTGAACATTTTATATAAGATATGTTTTAGATGACTAACGACTCCTTAGATCCTAAAACCTGCTACCTCACTATGTTATATAAATAACTTAGATGATCTGTACTTTTAAAAAAATGTTTATTTCCAGCTATGTTTTGAATCTTTGTGGTTTATACCAAGTGGACCATTTTTTCCCTTCTGCAGTTATGGTCAGGAAAGGTGTTAGATAGTCAAATCCTACATAATTGAGTACTTTATAGTAGTCAGGATAAGTGTGTAGAAACACACGGCCAGTTGTTGGATTAACATTCTCTTTCTGTTCCTTTAGTAAAGCATGCTGATGCGCAACCACAGCACATGGAGTGCTGGTGCCGGTAGGCTGCTTGCTGGGGATCCTACACAATTCTACTTCCACTGATGAGTTGCATGCTTATCAAAAGTTGGTTATGTTTGTTTTTATTTATCATTTCAACCACATAAAATTACTTGTAATTTTAATCATATTTTATATGCATGAAATACAAGGTTATGTTTCTGTGACAACTAAATTGAATGCTTTGGAAAAACATGTATAGATACCCTACCCAGAGTTCTTGTCTCTATAAGTTGAAGAAACTCAAACTAGAGCTCATAAAAAATTGCATTGGTCTATGCAAGAAATGGTAAGGGAAATGCCTCTTTACCTGTTTTTGGGGGAGGGAGAGGAGGTTCATGGAACAATTATTATTCCCATTTGCTTCTAATCATAGAGCATATACTAAAAGCAGTATGTGGAGTTTCCTTATGTCCAAGGACTTTGGGTAATTCATTATCTAAACATCTTTGAATGGGAGCCCAGACTCACACTTATTTTCCTGCATTTTGCTTCCTGGTGGTGTTAGATCGAAATAACTCTAGATCATGGAAAAATATCATTGTTCCAGTGTAAAACTTGGTAAGAAAGTAAATCATAACTTATTCAGGATCAGATCCTTGATACCATAGGTGTCTAGGTAATCTCACACTAGTTTACGCCTCAAAATATGAATCCTTCTCACATTTATATCTGGAAACATAATTTCTTCAAACACTAGCTGCTCTTATTTGCTGAATAGAAGGCTATTTGGATTTTGGCAGCCGGTTTCCAGGATTTCTCCCATTTATATGCATATGTAGTGCAGAGTGTGGAAGTGAGAACTAGACCCTGGGTAACCAACACATTAGCATGTGTGAAAATAACTCAATTAACGCAGGTAGCATGTGAGAATGTCCATTAATTCCTCAGGAAACAATGGCTCATAGCGCTAGGACCAATGCAGGGTCTTGCAGATGGTGTCGAACCAACTGCGCTTGACAAAACACAATGCAGCATCTGGAGGGCTGGCAGAATCCAACGACTTGGAGATGGCAAGTCAGATTTGATCAGAGAGACCAACACTTGACCACATGAGTATCTCAGCTTCCTGGGACGTGTTCCAAAATCCATCCATCTCGTCTAGTGTGACAGTCAAAAAAGTCACACTTCACATCCTGCATCAAGTTATCTCTCTGACTGTCACACAACTTGGCCTGCCTGACAGAATAAATTTATGGCATCCTCCAATGGCTTCCTCACCTTTTTTAAAATATGTAACCTTTTCTTCCCCTTAAGTAAAAGAACATGCATAATAGGCAAACTGAACTACACATGCAGTTTTCTTTGGACAAAGGGAGAGTTCAGGGATTTTAATAATGTTATTGATTTTAGAAGTGACTTCTCTTCCCAGTTGTGAAAATCAGGTGATCAGGCAGTCTAACCACTTGAGGTGCATGATGGTTAAAAGCAAGGCACTTAGGATTAATGTTATGAATATAAAGAGCACCATCTTTTACCAGCTGGGAGCCCATGTGCTAAACACTGATCATTCCTGGGCTAAATTTGGTACCTTCTAAAAATTTTGCTGAGTGGCAAGAATTAGTAATTTTTAAAAAATTTCTTCAGCACTTTTTGTTTCTTTTTCTCTTTTACAACATTTTGTTTAACCCAATACATTGAAAATATCGTCATTTCAATGTGTAATAGCTCTACAAAATTGAGATTTTTTTCATTATTTTTGCATGCTAAGGTTTCAAAATATGATGTGTGTTTTACAATCAAAGCATATTTCAATAATGACACTAAATTTTAATTGGAAATAATTTTTAAATTGGCACATGATGTACATATCTATAGGTATGGCTCACTCTTTCAGTATATGTACACAATGAACAATGATCAGATCAGGGGTAATTGGAATATTCATCATATCAAACATTTATCATACCTTTATTGGAAACACTCAAAATTGTCTCTACTAGTTATTTTGAAACATGACTTAATTGTCAACAAGTTTATCAGTGTATACTATAGAATATTGGAAACTATTCCTCCTATCCAACTGCATCCTACACGGGTTAACATTCTGTCTTGGTCTCTGCCTGCCCCACACTCTTCCTAGATTCTGGAAACCACTATTCAACCCTACTTCTATGAGATCAATATTTTAGCTTTCACATAATGTGAGAACATGTGATGTTTGACTTTCTGTGACTGATCTATTTGATTTAACAAAATGTCCTCTCTTTCCATCCATGTTGTTACAGATGACAGGATTTCTTTCTTTTTTATGGCTGAATGGTATTCATAAATTTATAGACGCACAAACAAGCATATATGTAGCATTCCATGATGTGTGTGTATGTGTACGTATATATACATATATACCATATCATCTTTATCCATTCATCATTGGATGGACACCAAAGTTGATTCCATGTTTTGGCTATTATGAATACTACTGCAATAACCAGACAAATGCAGATGTCCCTATGACTTACTGATTTCATTTCCTTTGGGTGCAGACAGAGCAATGGGGTTGCTGGAGCATAGGGTAGTTCTATTTCTAGATTATTGAGGAATATTTATACTGTTTTCAATAATGGCTGTTAATGGCTGCACTAATTTGCATTCCCAACAGTGTGTGTGAGTCCATCTTTTTCCACATCCCCACTAGCATTTATTATTTCTTGTCTTTTTATTATTTATTTATTTATTATTTATTTTAAGGAAAGAGAGGGACAGTGAGAGAGAATCAGTTTTATTTAGCTTTTCATGTGGCTTTTATTGCTCTGATACTTCACTGTATACATGGTGTTTGAACCTGTGTCCTTGCACATGCCAGGCAAGCACTGTAACTGCTGACCCACAGCTCCATCCCCTGTTGTTTTGTTTTTAATTGTAAGGGTAATGATATCTATCTCATCAAGGCAACATGAGGCTTTCATGCATGTAGAATGTTTAGTGTACTCTCTGGCACAAAACACAAGGTAAATAAATGCTTTTGAGCCTTAACTTTAAGTTAAGGCCACATCAAAGTCATGAAAGATAGAACAGAGTGAGGGGCCTATGGAAAAGAGATTGGGAGGTGGTTTCCTGCTCTAGCCCAACTTATGGGAGAGAATAAAAAAGAAAGCTATCATGGGTACTGCGGAGTTTTCCAGGGCAGGAGATTGTTATAAAGTGTGCACTTGCTTGGAGTTCCCCCAAGCCGTGTGTGTCTGCTATCAGGAATTGATGGCAGCAGATGTCAGTTAGTTGAGAATTTGGGGATTCAGGATCCTGGTCATCTTCCCATCTGTTGTGTATACCAGTAATAACAATACAAGCATTGTAACCATGTATACAGTGTTTGTTACCATGCTGAACACTATTTTAAGCACTTTTTATATATTAACTCATTTATTCCATTAAACTAGATTGTGAGGTCTTATTGCCATTTTATGGATAAGGAAACTGAGGAGACTGCTTGGGTAAGTAGAACAATTGGAATTTGAAGCTAGGCCAGCCCTAGAATCTCAGCCATAGGCTATAAAATTAGAAATAGATCAGTTTTTCATTACAGTCTTTATTGTTATATTGTAATGACTCTCAATTGTTCCATAGTTTTTATTCACCCAAATAAGTAAGAATTCCAGGGAATACTAGAAACTCTAACAAATTCATTAGGACTGGGAATAACAACATTCTTCACTGATACTAGAAGGGTACTCATAGCTTTTGCAGTTACAATTCTATTAGTTCTCCAAGGGAAGAATAATTGAAAGGCATTCTTTTTGGGGGAATGATCTTGCATTTAATGAATTGCATATTGTTAAAACCAAATTGCCAAATCGTAGCCTCATGTATCAGTCTGAGTTCAGTCTGGAAAATAGAAACCATTTAAATATTTAAGTATGAGTTAGAAATTCCTATATATGGAATTAAAATATATAATTCTTGAAGTGATGTAATGAGCAGTGAAGATCTATCTGAACTAGAACAGAATCAATGGAATGGGTAAGTCAGGGAGTGAACTTGAGACAGGAACTAACTTGGTTAACAGTTTATGTTCCTAATTTAAGTTTAGCATTAGGTTTATTTTCTTTGAAGACAGACCTAGGGACAAATTCTGACTCTAACACCTTTGGTAAACTATTATAAACTCTTTTAACCTTGCTTTCTATGTGTCAACAGAATTAAATGAGTCCATGTGTAAACATATGTAAAGGATCCAGCATGGTGAGTAATATAGTAGATGCTTAATAAATTCTCATTTTTTTTCACTCTGAAAGGCTCATTATGTATGATCAACTGTAAACAGGATTCTGGGTCATTATTTCATTATCAATCCCATTAGTAATGAGTTTAACTTAAAAAAAAACTTACATCAACAGTTCCTGACTTATGATGGTCCAACTTAAGGAGTTTTTAACCTTTATGGTGATGCAAAAGGTGCACATCTAGTAGAAACCATACTTTGAGTTTTGAATTTTGCTCTTTTCCTGGGATGCTATACTTTCTCACAATGCTGGGCAGTGGCAGCAGGTATAGTTCCATAGTCATAAGGGTAGAAAACCAATATTCTACAGTGTATTGTGTTGGTAGGCTCTGGTGTTTACTAGGATTGATGTATTAAATGCAATGTATATTTTCATAAGTTTACCCCATCATAAGTTGAGAAACAACTGTGCAAACAATACAGAAAACTATAGTTAGCTTTCATTATTTATTAATTATACTCAGCACCCCACTATACAAGCATCATCTCATTTAGTTCTGCCATCAACAGTATGAAATATGTGTTTATGCGTTTTCACTAGCTGCATTTTTCAGTTCAGAAAAATAGAAGCTTAGAAATAATAATTTTCTTAAGTTCCAATAGCTGGTAAGTGATAGATCCCATGTTTGAACTGGTTCTTGTTGATTCCAAAGCTTTCCTTAATTATTGAACTACCTTTTTATAATATGAGTACATGTAAATATTGCTTTTTCCATATATATCTTACCTGCTATACAACACGATAGGAATTGCTGTATTAATACATGTTTGTTGATGAAGATTCATCACTCATGTTCCAGTTGAGATGATATCACTGCCATTTTACTGGCTTCTGATTTTCTTGGCACTTCACCTTCTGAGTGATGAATGTGGTTTTACTCCTTACTATTTTGGCACTGTTCAAGTGCTTTAGAAATGTTCCCTTTCTGACTTCGAGAGGTGATTTACCAAAATGTCAGTCAGAATTAATTTGAATGATATTCACTGCAGTTCCCTAAGGCCTACAGTTACTGGCATGTTGTTTTTGGATGTCATATTTTGATGGGAGATAACATTTTAACTGGAGTGGGAAGGGCACGATTTTGGATGAGTCAAGAGTAAGTCACCAGGGACTATATTCATAACTGTAATACTGCTCTGCTTTTATAGGAGTTGTCTAATCACAGTGATTCCAAGGCATTTAAAAGTTCTAGCACCCTATCTTTTATTCATTTTGCAAGAATCCTTCTCCTTAAATTATTATATGCCATGGTTTTTAAGAGATTTAAATTTTAGTTTACTTTGATAACTTTTTCAAAATTATGCTAAAACCAATGAGATGATTAAGGTTATTCCAGGAGACTGTAACACCAGGATCTGGAATTCTTGATGCCACAATTCCAGAACTCAGCTCTGTTTATTCAAGTGAACCCAAAGTTTCCTTCCTCTTCCCTCTCTCCCTTCCTTCCTCCCTTACTTCCCTCTTCCTTTTCTGTTTGCTTGTTTTAGAAGTGATATAGGTATAAAAGGGGAATAACAATGTTTGCCTTCTTCTGGGCTCGTTGGGAACATAATCTTAGACTCATTTAATGTTAATAATTTTCTGATTTATACCTCGTCTTTTAGGTATAGGACAATTAAGATTCAAGATAGTGAGGGAACTCATCCAAGGTCATGTAACTGCTTAGTGATGGAACTAGAAGTAGAATTCAGAACTCTTGGCTCCCAAATAAAACTCAAATTAAATGTATTTAGCAGTTACTTAGCTCTTCAGAAGTGTCTTGACTAGATTTTCAATAAAAAAGATGAAGTAGATTGACATAATTCTTGAAGCTACATTACTGTTTGCTAATGAAGATAATTATTGCTAATCACTTAGCAACTTCATTTCTAGTTTTAATACATTGATTAAAAGGTATGATTCCATCAAACAAAGTGATTTTCCTAAAGTATTTTTGAAAGAGAAACAAGATCCGCCAGCATTGGACAGTATTTATTAGGCATCAATGCATATCTGATACAGTTTGAACATCGTATAGAAGAATAGAAATATGCATTCTGATTTTTTCTGCTTCTGTAGTATGAGTTTTAAAGAAAACGGAACTGATGAAACGCCTCCAAGTTAAATTCCATTGTGTAGATAACATGCACACACGTAACAACATGGTTACCTTGCAAAAGGTTAACAAAGAAGGGTCAGATCAATTGTTTAGACCAGTTTTTAGATTTTTGAATTTCAGAGATGAAGGAAATTTCTCCTTCAAATTTTGAAAATCAAATATAATGGAACCTTCCTTATAAACAAAATTTTAAGATGACCACATTAAAAAATTTAATCTACCATTGACATTTTTATCTAAGAAAGAATATTTTAAATGCATAAGAACATAGTAGAATAAAGGCTAAACTTTCTCAAGAAAAGTTGATTTTAGGTGGTACTTGTATACCAGTAGTGGGAGGTGGGTATGGGAGTGCCCCTCGTGTTTCTTTGCTACTGATGGTGCAAACTGTAACAGCAGTGGTCCAGGGACTGATATTTAAGAGACATTAGTTTTTGTTAAGAGGAACTAGTAGATTTTTTTGCTTCTTGTCCTGAAACTAAGGAAGGATTCCAGAAAAAGGTAAAATTGCAGAAGTACTTAAATAATAATTAAAAATAGGTGAGAGATGGGCACATCTCTGAGTTTAAGTATAGCCTGGAAAAAGTCTCCAAAATGTAATACTCAATTAATAAAGCATTTTTAGTAAATACATCTGAGAGGAAAAAAAATAAAACCTATTAAGGGAATAAGATATAAAAGAAAAGCTTGGAATAAAACTCTGAGGAATCCAATTAATACAAATTTATAGTTTTTAAATTTTTTATTCTAAGTTTTAATCATGGTCAGAGTAATAATGAAGAGCATTGATTTAAGAACAAAAAATATTGTTATAATGGCTAGTCTGAATGGGTAACAAAGTCTTCCTTTTGAAGATGCTCTGACAAGCTTCAAGGTAAATACAGTAACTTTTTTTTTTATGGCGTTTGACCTCTAAAGACATGTCTTTCCTGCTAAAAATATGTCATTTCAGAATCCAAAATACAGAAAATAGTTAACAGTCATTATAAACTAATCCTGGAATATCTTGCCTGGGAATATCAGGGCCTTGCTATGCCAGAAACAGAGATCCTGCCTGGAAGATAGAAAAAAGTATTTCCTAATTACTTCTTTTCTCAGTGGATTGTTTGGGTCTTGGTAAGTATTTTCTTGTGGCTGGTAGCTGTTGTGATTGGAGGGTGTAGGTTTGCAGAACTGTGGTGGGAGATTTTCTTACTGAGTGGCCATCACTTTCTTCAGCATTATCTTGTGTTTTCTGTGATTGGTATTCAAATCAGAATTTGGTGATCTATTTTCTCCTCAAAAAAAAAAAAAAGAAGAAAACATTATTAAAGGTAGTTACATCCTAGGATGGAGTATAAAGGATCATCTTCTACCTTATGTCACCTCAGTGCCAGTTCTAATTATTTATTGTGCCACCTCTAGGTGCCACTCACAATTTGGATCAATTTTGGACTTCCCTAAAAGTGCTTTAACTCTGTGATTGTGACTTGTGATTTAGTTTAATCAGCTGTGACCTGCTTTGTGTATTCTCCATTTAGATTCCCCTAAATAGTTTCAGTTGTACTCTCATTGTGAATAAATGGAATCATTTAGTCATATTTCTCTGTTTATGAAATAATAATTGCTAATAAAACCACATACGGCATAGATCCTTGTTGGGTTACAGGAGACTCCGTATTCTACTTTCCTCTGGACTTGTATTTTGAAATACCACTTACAAGCAATTAAAGAGCCTCCTTTTCTTTATTTAAGGTAATGAAACTAGGGATTTAAGCTACATCACAAACCACACTTCAAGGAAAATAAGTTCATTGCCACCTTTACTGTTTGAATCATGGAAATTTGATTGTAGAGATGATAAAATTAATGAATGTTAAAAAAATTGCTTGAGCTAAATATTCTCTCCTCATCAGAAGATCTTTTATAGCTTACTAAGGACTGCTCTAAAAAGATTATTAGTCGGGGCAGTTGGGGAACATTTGGGGAGATACAAGGTAAACAAAAGGATGTGCCCTTCTGTTACAGAAGCACCTTTTACCCCCCACACCCCTTTCCTTTAGGACTCCCTCCTCCTGGTACTGGGGATTGAATTCAGAACTTCTCTACCAGTGAGCTATACCCCATGCCCTGTTTTATTTTTTTATGTTGAGACTGGGTCTTGCAAAGTTGCTAATGATGGCCTCAAACTTGTGCTCCTCCTGCCTCAGTCTTCCGAATTGCTGGAATTACAGGAGTTCGCCACAGTGCTTTACTCCTCTTTTTTCAATTTTTAAAGATGTTTTGTTGATTGTGCTAGTCAACTTTTTGTCACTGTAACCAAAATACCTGACAATAACAACTTAGAGGAGAAAACGTTGATTCTGCTCCCACAGTTTGAGAGTTTCAGTCCATGATCGGCCAACTCCATTGGTGGGAGTGCAAGGTGAGGGAGAGTATCATGGCAGAAAGATATGGCAGGGGAAAGTTGCTCAGCTCATGGAAGAAGGAGAAAGAAAGAGAGAGAGGGAGAGGGGACTAGAAAACCCCTTTCCAGGGCATGCGCCCAGTGATCTACTTCTGCCGACTAGGTCCTACATCCCAGTAGTCCTTTTCAATTAGGTCAGAGTCCTAATCATGCCTAACAGCCTCACCGCTGAACCTTGCAGCCCTGGAGACCATGCTTCAAGCACCTGAGCTTCTGGGAACATTCCAGTTCCAAATTATAATATCGATATTCTAAACAGTATAATTAAATGTAACTTGTAGGGGAGGCAGTGAGGTGAGATGAGCACAGGGTTGAGAGGTTACATGTGAGGTAGGGAGTGAAGCCAACAAATTGCCTTTCTGTGTACAGCATGGAGGCTGAGCTCCCAAACTGAACCAGACCATGGGTTTGCATCCCAGCTCTACTGCATCCGAGTGTAGCAAATCACTGAACTCCTCCAAATTTTTGATCCATCGTTTATAAAATGGATATAGTTTAAGTACCATTTTTGGGGTTCTTATAAGGATTAAATGAGTTAATATATCTAGAACAGATAAAATGGAATTGGCACAACAGAAGTTTGCTGTTATTAGGGAGTAATATTTTCCAAAGGATAATGAACTTTTCAGAGATTGATGTCAAACAGTTGTGTATGCTTATTTTTCTTAACCTTTTGTTTCCTAATTTTTTGTGTTCTAACTTGTATATTTTTTGCAAATATGTAGTATGTGCATGTATTTCATAAATATTGTACATATACCTGTATTGGAGGTGCACACGTATTTTCATCATAAAGGAGATTATTGATCTGGTGTTCTCCTAATTTTGCTTTAAAATCTAATTTTAATTTGTACTTTTTTTTAAGAAGAATCCTTATGCATAGCAAATTATAATTTGTATTGCAGAAAACTCATTAGAGTAGGAGCACACTCTTTTTAAAAATAATTAGTAACACTATTAAATTTATACAAAGTTTCTTTTTAAATAATTTCTTCATAATGTCCCCTACTGGGGCAAAATTAGTAAATTTTTGTGAACATTCAAATAGTATATTTGATTCATTCTTGAAGATAAGGAACCATTCCAGGTTTCATGTGTAAATTTAGAAAACCTCATTTTAGCATTTGTAAACTACTCCTGACTTCTGTTTCCTCTTCATTTAGATTTTTATCTGGGTATTGATATACTAATTTTCTGAATTATCTCCTAAAAATCTAGGGAAAGGAATATAAAAGAATCATTATCAAGGTGAAGTTTTCCCTTGCAATTGGGTAACTTAAAATTTTAATTCAAAATATGTCCCTTTGTCCAAACCATTTTATTACACCTGAAGAACCAAACCATGGCTTCAAATTTAGTTTTAAAATTATCAGGAAGCTTTTTGAAAACCCCACTGTGGCTACAGCAGAAATATATGAAATAATTATTACCTTCAAAAATTCTGAGAGGCTTACTTCCACAAGATGTCATTATATAAATGATCTTTGGAGGGCCTCAGAGCTCATGATAAAACTACCAAATTGCTTATTAGGAGGTAAACAACAGCTCTGCGGAGATAAGTGTAATAAGCTTAGAAAAGCACATCCATGGTGCAGTCCACCTACACAAATTCAACTCCTACAGGAACACAGAAAACACTTGGAAATTCATTAACATGCAGTATTTACTCAAAAGCTGCAAAAACATTGTGTTTGCATAATTTTATCAATTGTCAATAGAAGTGCTTGCCAACATTCTTATCTTTATTGAGATGCAAAATTAAGAGCAGGAGGAAAGTTTGTGTCAATATTAATACTGAAATTACTTGAAAAGATGACACTTATTAATAATGCAGCTGGCTCAACATTCACAACTGAATTTAAAGACCAAACACAGTCCCGGTGCAGGGAATATTTATTTTAGCAAATTGTGTTCATCAGCTATCTTATGTTTTCTTTGAAATATGTAAACCATTTTTTTCATCTCATGAATGGCTATTTCCTAAAATTTTTATTGAAGTTTGCAATGGGCTGGATGTAGTTACAACAAGTGCAGTAATAAGACAAAGATTACAATGCGTTAAACATTTTATGAAGAATTGTGTTGGTGCAAAGCATATTAGTTTTAAAAACTCTGTTTGGGGAACAGCTGGTGTGGGCTGAACATGAAAACAACTGTTGTAAAACAAATGTTAAGGAATTGCTGTAAACAAGACTCCATTTATTTGTAGTATGTTTCAATTCTCTTTCTTCCCTCTCTTTTCTATCTCTGTCCTCTAGTTATAACCATCCTGGCCAATACAATCAGAATGGTGAAAGATTCCAGGTGTCTAAGTGTGTGTGTGTGTGTGTGTGTGTGTGTGTGTGTGTGTACACCTTAGCACTTAAACCTCTGGAGGGCAGGAGAATGTTCTAAATGTCAATTATGTTTTCTCCTTCATTTCAGCTTTCACTGAACACAATTCTGCTTTTTTAAAAAATTTTGTTGATGAGTTGTGTTGTTGTGCAATCATATATATGCATATGTAGCAACAATACGATATGTCCTTGAACCTAATCCAGAATCACCCCACATCATCTACACCCATCTCTTGTCTCTTCTATATTTCCCCCATACCAGATATAAATGTCTTTACATATATTTTATACACACACACACACACACACACACACACACAAACAGTTTTTTAAGAGATGCTGTTTATTATTATTCTTGGTTCTCATTAATGTTTTATGTCTCATATAAGCTTAGGGATTGCCTGATGAACACCATTTTCAAACTTAACTTTGATCATCCAAGAAACTTGGTATTTCATATTTATACAGCTTTCATTTTATGTTTTACGGCTACCCCAAGTTTGAAATAGATTATGAAGTTTTAAAATAACTTATTTGACCATTCTCCATTGCAAAAACCTAAATAATGCATTTAGTTATCAGTCACAACTGCTACTTTTTGGTATTTTTGTATTTTTAATTTTTTTATTTTTAACTAATTCATAGAAACATGATTGTTATATGTATTAGTGGGGTACCATGTAATGTTTCCATGCATATATACATTGTATAAATTTTAAATAAGATTGAACATTTTATATCCTCAAATAGGTACCATTTTATAGTGAAAACTTTCAAAATCCTTTCTTTTAGCATTTTGAAATGTACAGTACAGTATTGTTATCTGTAGTAACCCTACTGTTCCATAATCCACTAGAACTTCCTGCTCTTATGTAAACGCAACTTAGTAACCATAGATCAGCCTTTCCCCAATCTCCTGTCCCCTCACTCACCCTGGCCTCTGTTAACCACCATTCTACCCTCAGTTTGTACGAGATCAACTTTTTAGATTTCACATAAATGGAATCATTGATACTTGCCTTTCTGTGCCTAGCTTATTTCATGTAACATAATGATCTACTGGCAACCCTGAACTGGGCTCTGTGAAAAAGCCCTGTGTTAGCTTTTGTGCCCTGCTCCCCAGCTAATAAAGTCTGCTCCCCAGTGTGGCATCAAAGGTTGGAGGAAGCACGGTAGAATCACGGTTCCAGTCTATCTACAGATATTAGGCTGGTGGTAGGGGTCATGGGGCTTGCCCAGCACTGGGTTTCTCTGGTGTTGGCCTGGTACCAGATTTCAAGTCTCAGGCCTGGACTTCATTCTTTCCCCTTTCCCTGTCTCCATGCTGGGGTGCTTAGAGTTTGGGGTACAATGCTGCATACAACTCTTTCCTTCCTTTGATCTTCAATGTGCCTTTTCCTTTTGTTAAACTAAAAGTATGCACTATGGTCGCTCACCTGATTTTCTTAGCTCTCGTGAAGGTAGTTTGGTGCATCAATACCTGTTTGGCTTGTGTCTGTGGGAAGATGATTGCTGGAGGATCTTACTCAGCTGCCATAGTGTTCTGCTTCTGACATTCTTCAAAATGGTGAAATTTGAAACACTAGGAAAAATAATAAAATATACAGAGAAATATTACATACAAGTTCAATTCTTTTTTTACTCAGAAATTCTCATTAGATCATTTCATGCCCATGCTCAAAATCCTGAAGTGGTTTTCCTGGTTGTAGAGTACTGCTTTTACTTTAATTTTAATGACAAAATCCTTAATAAAATTTTAAGAGTATATTGGTTCTCAGAGATTTTTTTTTGTTCCAGCTCTTCCTCAGTACTAGTTTTCTTGTCATGTCGTTTCACATGTCTTCTTTCTTTGAAATGAGAATTACTGATATTTAGGAAATTAATGTTTTCCATAGAAGATATTGCCCATTATTATATTTCAGCCTTCCTTTATGTACTGATTAGTGTGATAAGTCCTAATTTTTTAATATCAATTTTTAGAAAGAAAATTACAATTTAGAATATAAGTATTCCTTTTATTATGTCAAGAAACCTATCAGACTATCCCTTTGACCTTTATTAGTGAAACCCACTTATTTGCTCTTGTTTCAAATAACAACATTGGATTTCAACTATTTGGAAAGTAGAACACCACTGACTATTCCTTGTCATCAAGGAACTTATAACTTAATAGGGCAGAAATAAAAAAGACTCCTCAAAAGTACCAAAAGTGGTTTTTAAAATAAAATGGAAAATAGTATTTGTCACACTGCTTAACATAGTAATCTCAATTCAATTCCATTGCTTTGCCAGTAAACTAGGAAAATTAGGGTACTAAGAGGCTAAACTGCTAAACAGAGGTTTCAAGGCCTGTTGGTAGGGAAATTGGTGCCATCCAAAGGCCACATTTCTTTCACTATAGTGAAAACATGCTCACAATTAAGAAAATGGTAATAAGGGCAATTGTCAAAGGAGTGGGGGTAAAGCAGGAAAATAGATCAGAAAGGATTTTAGAAAGATCAAAGGATATTGGGAGAATCTTGTTTCATCCAAATTTGCAAATGGCAATTTTTAACTACTTATCTTGCCATCTCTGTTCCTCAATTGATCTACTTGAAACTTGAAACAAGGTTAGAAGGGAATTTTTGATTCAAAGTTGAATTATTAAAAATAACTATTAGCATTCCTTTTCCTGAATATATTATGAATGTATGACTTAAAGTCCTCAGAATTCATAAATACCAAGCTACCTATATTACACTGCAGTATGCTGTAAATTTATTTATTACTACTAACCTGACTGTTGCTTTAAATAAGAGCTTCTGGTGAGCTGGTGTACCTGAGGCTTTCAGAGGAGGCCTTAGAGCTCTTTTGGAGATCTGTAAAGAACTGAAGTCTTCAGAATAGCTCTTAGTCACTACATTGAAGACTTCCAATAGCCAGCATGGAAGATGAAGAAGACTGAAGCTGGCAGGCAGCCAGGAGCTGTGGCACACGCCTGTAATCTTAGGGGCTCGGAGGCTGAGGCAGGAGAATTCCAGGTTCAAAGCCAGCCTCAGCGATTTAGCAAGGTCCTACGCAATTTAGCAATTTAGCAAGACCCTGTCTCAAAATAAAATTAAAAGGGTTGGAGATGTGGCTGAGTAAGCACCTATGGGTTCAATCCCTGATACCAAAAAAATAAAAAGAAGGAGGCAGGTGATTTTTACATGAAATGAAAGGCAGCATGCAGAAAACTAACTGGAATTCATAGTGTCTGTGACCAATCTGCACTCACCTATAAATTTTACAGGAGTCAATACGAATCAATCTGGACTGAAGAAAAAGCAAGCAGTGTCTGACTGCAGTTCCAAGTGATGACACACTTCCAGGACTCAAGTACACACAGCAGGCAGTGAGGGAGGTGGTGGGTGGGAGGCTTTATTTTAAAGTCTGTACAAAAATTAGGAGCCAAACTAAATGGGTTTGATGGTCTCCAATGCAGCAGATTACACAGAGAACTCCT
Source organism: Aplodontia rufa (assembly GCA_004027875.1). Taxonomy (NCBI): domain Eukaryota; kingdom Metazoa; phylum Chordata; class Mammalia; order Rodentia; family Aplodontiidae; genus Aplodontia; species Aplodontia rufa. The sequence goes on from PVKS010012658.1 coordinate 42,654, forward strand.
AGATATACACTTCTTTTTACGTATCAATTTAAAAAATAGTTAAAATGTATTTTTGAAGGAATTTAAATTTTTGAACAGCTCTTGAGGCACTACAACAGAATTCTAGTGTTCTGAGAGACAGAATTTGAAGAGTACTGATTTAAAGCCTAATTTTCCTCCTGGAAATTCTCTAAAACTGTTGAATATAGAGGTAAACACTTCATTTTAACTCTAAGCAAACAGGGGTCATTCGTGCCTGTTCAATTGCTCTTTCCAAATCATAGGATTTCCTGCTGCTTTTGTTGACATTAGTAATAGCCCACTGGGCAAGAACTTTGTGGAGAGAAATGTCAAATATTTCCTTCTAAAACCTGGTAGTGGGAAAATATAAAAGAGGGGACTATATGTGAGTAAATAAGGTGCTCTTGAATGATTTAAAATATGAAGTTACATTATTTTTTTTCATTTTTGAACTCGACCACTCCAAAACTGTTTTGGCTATAACAGAAAGGATTATAATAAAAATGTATTATGATAAATTGCAGTGCTTCCAACTATGTCAATGATAATCAAAAGTTATTGCATTCAATTAGGTGATAATTCAGTCATACACATCCACATTTCTATGAATTCCATTCTAAGATTTTACTACATTATAAAAAGGATAATCATTTTAATAGAACAGCTTGAATAGAAAATTAACTAGAAGAATATGTCCATTTTCAGATTCAATGTTCTATTGTACATTCTGGCATACATATTTAACAACATGTCCTTAATATATTAATCCAAAAAACGTTAGTTTTCCTCTGTTTAACTTTTAAGAGAAAAAAAAAGCTAACCACAGAGAATCCATCTGGGGGAAATGCAATGGAATATAGTCAAGCCCTACACAACAATATTTTTAGTCTATGATGTACTGCTTATGTGATGGTGGTTTCTTAAGCTTTTAAGGACTTGAAGAGGTCCTATAGCCTAGTATCTTTACTGCACAGTCTCCAAGTTTAGATATGTTTAGTTACATGACTATTATTGTGTTAGAATTGGCTACAGTACTACAGTCACATGCTGTACAGGTTTGTAGCATTGGAGCAATAGATTATAGTATACAGCTTAGATGTCTAGTGTGTAAGATACACTGTCTGGGTTTGTGTAGGTATACTCTGATATTTGCACAGTTAAGAAATTGCCTAAGAACATATTTCTCAAAACATGTTCCTGTTGTTAAGTGACACATGACTTAAAATGTTGCTCATTTATTTACAGAGTTTAGACTCAGCTCTGTCATCTTTTCACTGGGTATTTATACCTTTATGCTGATGTGATTATTGAAAAAGTATGTTTGGATCAATGCCCCAAAGGCATTTTAATGTATTAAACCATCCAAGTTCACTTTTGAATCTTTTATTCAAAACTCCTAGACTGAATGACTAAGTCTATCTATAACTATTTATCTATCATCTATCATCTATCTATACCTATCTATCTTTTATCTGTCTTAGAATTGGTCATTGTTGCTATTATGTAGTAAAGATGTATCCTGTATCAGTGGTTTTAGGGACTGATGAACTTTCTGTGAAGGGCCAGACACCATAGATTATAAGGTTTTTGGCCATATGAATTCTGCTATTACTACTTATTTCTACCTATCCAAAGCAGCCATAACCAATATGCAAATAAATGATGGTGGCTGTAAACCAACTAAAATTCATTATAAAAATGGGTAGTGGGACAAATTCACCTTTTAATAAATTATATATATGTAGATTTTATATATATATATATATATGTAGATTTTATATATAAAAAATACATATATATAATCTCCAAACCTACTGAGGAATATTTAGCTTTTACTGCTATGAATAGTGTTATAAATAATGATGTAGTAAATATCTTTGCATACATATCTTTTAACTTGTTAATTAATTATAATAAATTTTTATAATTTGAATGGTTGAATCAGAGTATAAATATTTAAATATTTGAATCATTACAAAACTGCTTACCAGAAGAATTGGGCCAGTTAATACTAATGTGTTTTGGATACAAGAGCATGTGTTTTCGAACAATATTTTACTTTATTTATCTTTTCACTTTTTTTCAACCTGTTTGGTAAAGCATTGATTCCCGATAGTTGTTTTTGCTTCTTTTTGTTTTTGGTGTTCTTTGATTCTTAACAATTTGGAGCATCCTTCCATCCCCATTTTGTCAGTCATTTATTTGTCCCATGAGTTGTCTGTTTATATAATTTGCCTAGTGTTATACTGGATGTTATCTTTTATTGGCTAATAAGAACACTTTAATAAGGAGATTACCATTTGGATCCTTATGTGTGTGTTAAAAAAAAGAATTCACCAGTTTGCTGTTTGTTTGTTCTTCTACGTGTTGTATGTGTGTTTTATATATACCTTCTTCAAGGTACTTTATTATAAATCTTTTCTTTTAGTGCTTCTGAATTGGGGTCATGCTCATAAAAATAATTCGACCACCTCAAGACATTAAAATATTCTGCCATGTTTATTTATGGTACTAGAGTGTTTTAACATTTTGACTATGTAATATATTTTCAAGTGCTTTTAGATTTATCTGTATAAATTTATATGCCTTGGTTCTTGTCATTTTAAATCTCTATTCTACAAATGTGATTATATTTCCTTTATTAAGCTTATCATTTGCTTTTTTCTCTTTATGAGTTTCCCCAGTGTTTGAACATGCTTTTTTTTTTCCCCCAAAAAAATCAGTTCTTAACTCTTGGTTAATTGTAAGTGATTCTTTTATTTCTTTTATGCACATTTACTCCTTCTTGCTTTATGAACTTATCCTTCCACTTTCTATTTATTTTTATTATACTTTTGCTTATTTCTTGAATTGAGTTTTTTACAGATTTATGTTCAGTAGTTCTTTCCTTACAATAAAATAATTATTTAAGACTATTGGCCAAATCTTAATTGCTTTCCATAAGTAAAGATGTCATTAGATTTGATTTCCAAATACCCTGTAATGATTAAGCTCCCAAGCATCTGTTTCACTGTTGACTTAGCTTAGGTCTTGGCATGAAGAGATTACGGACGTAAGAGATCACATCTTGATTTGGGTAATGTAGATGGTTGTTACCTAGATATATACATTAGTCAATACTCATTTGCACATACACGAAGAGCTGTGTATTTTATCATTTATAAAATATACTTCAATAAAAGTGACTACCATGAAGAAAAAATAAAATAAATGAGAGCATGGAAGAGGATATTCATGGCACATTTCCCCTAGTTTCACTGGTTTCGTAAAGAGATGCACTGGAGAAGAGCAGTCAACTTCAAGGCTATTAAGCCTCAGAATCAGCCCCACTGCCTTCCTCAACCATCCTATAATCTGCCTTTTGTGTGCAATACACAGATGGTATGCATAAATGCAACCAGATAAACTTGAATGGGTTTAAGATGCTCACGAATGCAACCCTAATATAACCACCTCTTTTATATCTTTGAAAGAATGTTCCTGAAGGGCTTATGATGTCATTTCCACCTGACACTCTGAACTGTTGATTTTATTGCTTTACCTATGAATCACTGCAAATTTGGCAGTTACCATGAATCTCAACTATTACTGTCAATTCTGATTGTCTTTAGGTGCCATATAGAAATTTTGCTGATAATGCTTTGAAGATTTGGATATGCTGTCTCAGCACCTTCTTCTGAATCTTTGCCTGTAGTCTTTCTTTAGTATTAACTTCTAGAAAGATAATTTTAATTCAGTGCATGAACATTTTTTTAAAAATTTAAAAATAATAATGCAAAAACCTAATATTTAACAAAAAAAGAGCACAAGGATATTTTATGTTCAAGTCTGCAATAGAAGACTGCACACAAGGGATGTTTCTGAAATAGCTCTTTTGGTCTCCCTGAGTTCCACAGAAAGATGCTAGACCTGAGGTGCATTCCTGAGAACAAATTCCCCTTTATTCTTTCAGTGAAGCATAGGGATACTTAGAACTTAACAGGTGGATCTTAATTTCGATGTGCTGCTCAGTCTCGTAAAACTATTCCCTGGCTTTGTTCATTTGTGACTGATTTTGGGCAAGCCCCTGCACTTCACTTTGCTTATCTGTATAATAGGAATGAAAAATGCTATAATTAATAGGACCATGGTAAAAATGAAATGAGCTGATTCTTAAAGTAACATTTAATATATAGTTGGTGCTATTTATTTATTATAATACATATATAAGAATAATATTTAATATATAGGTGTGTTTTAAATAAATTCAATTTACGGCTGGAGTGGTGGCTCAGTAGTTATGACACTTGCCTGGCAATCACGAGTATGCAAGGTCAAACCCCAGCACCATATACACAACAAAGTCTCAGAGCAACGAAAGCCACGTGAAAAACTAAACAAAAATTGTTTCTCTCTCTCTCTCACCCCTCTCTCTCTCTTTCTCTATCACTTTCCCACTCTCTTAAAAATACTAAATAAATTCAATTTAACATTATATGTAGCCACCTGGGATAATGTCTTGACTGGGTTCACTGTCTTTTGCCTAACCACCACATGAATCTATATCATAGGTATATTAATGTTTTTCTTTACATTCATGACAGACTTTTCTTTTTAATAATATCATTAATTAAGTCCTTAGATGGTGGAAATTACATTTTAGGTTGTCACCTGTTTCGTTCAGTAACTATTTTATTGAGTCTGCTTTCTTTGATTATTCTTTGTGACCCTTTCTCCTAATATCAATTGTAGTTATTATTCCCCATCTCTCTTCACTTTCTTTTGATCCCTGTGTTTCCGCCCTTATTACCCATGTCTAACTGGTGGGGGCTGCCATTCAGAGTGCACCCCTTTACCACAGGATGACCTTACCAAAGTATTCCATCATTCTGGCCACAGCAGTTGATTTGGGTATGGAGTCCCCAGTTGGACCAGTCAGAATTCTCCCTTGGAAATTTTACAAACTGAGGGAAGACCCTTTTAATTCTTGGGTCTGAAAGTGTTTGAGGGCAGAACTAGTCTTCCTGCCATGAGGATAAAACCCCTGTGTAACAGGAGAGAAAATTCATGGAGAGATTCTTATTGCTGTTCCAAATCCCACATTCCAGTTACCATCACTAAAGCCAGTTCTGTCCTTGCATTTTCTGTTTATGTGAATCCCTAAATTCCATACTTTTATTTTTGTTGTAGTTTTTTACTTAAGCGAATTGGATATTTCCTACAATACAGTTTCCTGACTTAAGACAATACCTCTTTTTCAAGCAACCACTTTTCTTCATGTTTGGAGATTTAAAAATGCTTCTTCATTGTTTATAAATGATTGTTTAGAAGTCATCATCACTAATTCCATTTGGATGTGGAACATGTATATCTTATTAATCACTATATCCCTAATATTTAGCATAGTGTATTCTGGAATAAATAAGATAGGTGGTTGGACTTCTCCAATGAATCATGCAGAAGCTGCTTTCCCTAAAGTTTGGGCTGAGGAGTTACCAGATGGTTTTCTTCTAGATATAGTAGAAAGGACCAGAGTTGAAGTTAGACCACCCATTAAATGTGTTACATAATGGTGCTTTAGTAGGTGGGAGTGAATTCTCATTCATTTGGACTATTATCCTATGGCTAGGACCCCACCATAATTATCTGTGGTAGAAGAGATGCACATATTCAACACTTGTATCGGGCACTGATTTACCTCTCTGAGAATTCAGAGATAGATAGATTCAACTTAGACTTAGTTTATGATTTTGGTTCTCAAAATCAACAAATATAACTGAGATAGGTCATCAACTGTTAACATGAAAATATTTTTGGTTATAAGTTTAAATGTACTAGGATATTCCTTCTGCAACAGTTTTATTTATCATAATTTATATTTTAAGTATTGTTTATTTATGATATACTTTTGTTAGTGCATTATAGTTAATCTTAATTGAAGGGTTCATTTTGACATATTTATAAATGCATTTAACTTAATTTGCTCAATTTCAATCCCTAATACTGTCCCATTCTTTCTCCCCCTCCCTCCTCCTGATCCTCTTCCCATACTCTATTGATCCTCCTTCTATTAATTTATTTTTATAAATTGGTATGTTATTGTTATATGTAAAAGTCAGTTTATTGTGATATATTCATACATGCACATAGCATAGGTTGGTCAGTTTCATTCTGAAGCTCTGCTACTTTCCTATCCTTCCTCCCTCCACCTTGAACTGCTTCCTCTACCCCACTGTTCTTCATTCTATTTTCATGAGATCCTTTTTTAAAAAATCCCTTATTTCTCTCTAGATTCCACATATAAGAGAAAACATTCAACCCTTGACTTTCTGAGTCTGGGGTTATTTCACTTATTGTAGTATGATGTTGTCCAGTTCCATCCATTTACCAGCAAAGGACACAATTTCATTGCTTTTTGTGGCTGAGGAAATACCATTGTGTATATGTACCACACTTTCTTTGCTCATTCATCTATTGATGAGCACCTACACTGGTTCCATAACCTGGCTGTTGTTAATTGCATTGCTGCAACAATTGTTATCCACTCTAGTATGCTGAGTTTAGTGGTTTTGGATAAATACCAAAGAACAGGATAGCTGGGAGATATGATGGATCTATTCCTAGTAATTTGGTTTTTGTTTGTTTCTTTGTTTTGTTTTGTTGGTATTGGGAATTGAACTCAGGGCCACTTGATCACTGAGCCACATCTTCAGCCCTTTTCATTTTTTAATTTATTTTTTATTTTTTAATTTTAAGAGAGAGGGACAGTGAGGGAGAGAGAGAGAGAGAACAAATTTTTATTTAGTTTTTCATGTGGTTTTCATTGCTCCAACACTTTGCTGTGTATGTGGTGCTGTGGTTGGAACTTGTGTCCTTGCACATGCCAGGGCCAACTGCTGAGCCACCACTCCAGCCCCTGCATTTTAAAATTTTGAGGCAGGGTCTCACTAAGTTGCTTTGGAATTTGCCAAGTTGCTGAGGCCAGCCTGGAACTTGTGATCCTCCTGCCTCAGCCTCCCAAGTAATTAGAGGTGTGCACCACTGAGCCCAGATCATTCCTAGCTTTTTGATGAATCTCCATACTGCTTTTCAACATGGTTGTACTAATTTTCAGTTCCACCAACAACACATGGGTATTTTCCCTAAATCCTTGCCAGCATTTCTTATTATTTGTATTTTTGATGAATGACAATAATTAACTGGACTGAGATAAAATCTCAGTGTAGTTTTGATTTGTATTTCCCTAATTCCTAAGGATGGTAAAAAATTTTTTCATGTGTTTGTTGGCCATTTGCATTTCTTCTTTTGAAAAATGCATTTTTGGTTCATTTGCCCATTTATTGATTGGGTCATTATTGTTATTTGGTATAGAATTTTTTTGAGTTCCTTATATATTCTGGATATTAATCTCCTGTTAGAAGAGTAGCTGTCAAATATTTCCCCATTCTTTATATTTTTTCTTTACACTCTAATTTTTTCCTTTAGTATGAAGAAGCTTTTTTAACTTAAAGCCATCCCACTTATTGATTTTGGCTTTATTTCTTGAGCTTTAGGAAACTTATGAAGAAATTTGTCATGAGCATGCTGTGTCAATATGTTGGAGTGTTGACCCTTTGCTTTCTTCTAATAGTTGAAGGATTCTGGTATAATTCCTAGATCTTTGACACACATTGGGTTGATTTTTATGCATGGGTTGAGATAAAGATCTAGTTTCATTCTTCTACATACGGACATCCAGTTTTCCCAGTAACATTTGTGAAAAATGCTATCTTTTCTCCAACATTTGTCTTTATCACCTTTGTGGAGTATCAGATGATTATACCTATATGCATTTATCTCTTTGTCTTCTTCTCCATTGTTCTCCATGTCTTTGTGCCAATATTATTCCCAAATACAAGGATGAAGGTTAGTGTAACTAACACGGATATCATTTATCTGATTGCTTACGTCCACACACCCAGAAGGGGATATGATAGTCTATGAAGGATTCACACATGAACTACCAGAATACGATGTGAAAGTTGGCCTAACAAACTACCCTGCCGTGTGTTGTACTGGGCTGCTGCTGCTGCAGACTTCTCAATAGGTTTGGTAAGGACAAGATCTATGAATGCCAAATGGAGGTAACTGGAGATGAATGCATTGTGGAAAGCATTGATGGCCAATCTGAGGTCTTCACCTGCTATTTGGATGCAGGCCTTGCCAGAACTACAACTGGTATTAAAGGTTTTGGGGCCCCTACGGGAGCTGTAGATAGAGGTGTGTCAAGCCTAGTACCAAATTATTTCCTGGTTATGATTCTGAAAGCAAGGGGTTCAATGAAAATGTATATCAGAAGTACAAAATTGGTCAGAATGCTGAAGATTATATTCATTACTTAGTGGAAGAAGATGAAGATGCTTATAAAAAACTATTGTCTTTAAAGAACAATTTTACTCCAGACATGATGGAGGGGATTATGAGAATGATAATTATGCTATTGAAGAAAATCCAGCCTGTAAGAAGAAGTCCAAGAGAGAAGTTAGAAAGAAGGGTGGAACCATTCCAAAATGTCTCTTGCCCAGAATAAATATTGGGTAGCTCAAAGGAAGGCAAGCTTTCACAGAGCTGAGGAATGGGCTAAACCAAACAACAGTTTTTCTATGAAGATTTTCCAGATAAAGATAATAAACTATTGAGCAAGCAGCTAATTTTTTTTTAAAAAAGACTTGTTTTGTGTTCTAAAATATGATCTATTTTAGAGAAGTTTCCAAGTGCAGCTGAGAAGAAAGTGAATTCAGTTATTGATGGATGTGCTGATGATAACTTTACTGCATTTAGCAGTTTTGATTTTGGCAGCTGTTATTTTTCAATACTTGTGATATATTATATTGCAATTAATACAATTAATACATTGGAACATGCATGAATATATATTAATATAGTTATATAATCTGCTGATTATAATATTGATATTATATATTAATTAATATATAATATATTAATATATAATATATTCCAAACTCTCCTGGCTTTTAGAGTCTGGGATGAGTGTTTACAGAAAGTCTAACTTCATTTTTTCTAAATGTGTCCTGCCATTATTCTCTTGTGGGTTTCAGAATTCTATCTTTGTTCTTATATGTTAGAATTTTAATTATAATGTGTATTAAAGAGGATCTTCTCTGATTTTGTCTATTGAGGTTACAAATCCATCCTTATTTGTATTATGTCTCATGTGTAAATTTTGGAAAATTTTGTGATATTATTTCACTGAAAAGATTGTACATTCTTTCAATTTGTATTTTGATGCCTTCTTCTAAGCCTAAGATTCTTGTGTTTGATCTCTTAATGCTTAATGTTATCCAAAATTTCTTGAATATCCTGGTCATGGTCTCTTATCATCTTTTCCTTATTGCTGATTGTTTTTTCAAAATTATTTAACTTGTCTTTGATGCCTGAAAATTTATCTCTTATGTGGTCTAATCTATTGGTGATGCTTTCAACTGAATTTTTAATTTGATTTTTTTTTAGTCTTTTATATCCAGGATTTCTGCTTGATTGGTTTTTTTTCCATAATCTTTATCTCTTTATTGAAATATTCTTTCACTTGCTTTATTTTCTATATTAGTTTGGTCCTTACATTTTCTTTTAGTTCATTGATCATTGTAACTGTGGATTTTTAAAATTCTTCATTCGATGTTTCCTCCACTGCAGTGTGAATGGAATCAGTTGTTGAAGTGTTGTGTGTTATTTGGGGTGATTTATTACATTGATTTTTTTTTAAAGAGAGAAGGACAGTGTATGTGTGAGAGAGAGGCAGACAGAGAGAATCAATTTTTATGGAGTTTCAATTTATGGAGAATCAATTTTTCTGACACTTAGTTGTATATATGGTGCTGGGGTTTGAACCCGTATAGTTGTGCATGCCAGGCAAGCGCCGTAACAGCAGAGCCACCTCTCCGGCTCCTCCATTGATATTTTTATATTGTTTTTATTTCTACCCATTTTCTAGGATGATTATCTCTTGTACGTTTGTGCAAAGGACATTCTAGAGAGCTTCCTTCTCTTTGCTAAGTATCTCAGGCTCAGGGTGTATCTAAGTTTCATTGCTCCCACTCAATGTGCCCCCACTGCTATGCCAATATCAAGCACCACTTTGAGAGAAAATACTAAGTTCTATTAACTGCATGTACTTCAGAGCAAAGTCATATGCTAATAAACCTTAAGGAAAAATAATCTTATTGAAAATGTTCTCCACATTTTCTCTAATCCAGGTATGAAACAGGAGTAAGATTCTTGAATAGGTTGAAAAATTAGATATTAAATATAGTAAAAATACTATTAAATTATATAGGGATTAAAAAGGGAAAAGAGAAAAAATGGACAAAAAATGAAGAAAGAATAAAATTTAAGATAAAAAGAAGAAGAAAAAGGTGGGGGTAATGAGACAGGAGCAAGTGATGCAAGAGGGAAAAGAGATTAAGAGGAGCAAGTGTAAACCTGATCCAGGAGAGGAAAAA
>PVKS010012659.1:0-53145 GCA_004027875.1 Aplodontia rufa
GTGCTTCAGGTCCACGAAGCAATGCCTTTGACAGGTCACTAGCTTACAAAACCATGGTTGATATTTGGGATTATCTGGCAGCCTTTAAACTCAGACCTTCCTGAGCTAATCCAGATGTCCTGAAGCAGAATCTATGAGCAGATGGGGACCCAACATCTGCATTTCTTAAGTTTCCCAAGGCTTGAAGCTTCTGCATGCAGTGACATGGTGCTCTGTTAGAAGGGTTCTGAAACCTGCCAGCGTGTGTAAGGTGAGTTAAGTGATACCAGGAAGGAGGTGACATTGGGGGAGGGGAATCCATTCATACTCACCACCTGAACGTGTTGGAGCTGGGCAGGAGCTCAGATGCTAACTTTCTAACCCAGTAGGTACCCACTGCCCATTGGGCCAGCTATGTGCTAGTTGCTGATATGCTTATTACAACAAGCATGTCTGACCTCACCCTGTGACTACTGCAGCAGCATTTAGAGCATTTATTTTTAAAAGTATTTCTGGGGATTCTGATGTCAGCTGGGCACAGCAGTGCACACCTGTAATCCCAGTGGCTTGGGAGGCTGAAGCAGGAGGATCGCAAGTTCAAAGCCAGCCTCAGCAAATTCGTGAGGCCCTAAGCAACTTAGTGAGACTCTGTCTCATAATAAAAACTAACTTTTTTTTTTAAGTGTTTCTGGAGATTCTGCTGTCGGCCGGGTGTGGAACCACAGATGCAGTACTCTCTGTTTGTAGTCAATAAATCTGCAGCCCAGAGAGAAGTGGTTTGCCTAAGGTCACCTCGCCTAATAGTCAAGTTTTCTGACAATCTAGAACTCTTTCCACTCACCCTAACTCATCATAAGGCCCAGCCACGCGTGGAGGCAGGGGAGGGTGTGGCCAACCAACTGCAGCAAGATGGACCATTATGTTCAAAGAGCTGTCTCAGTGAGGCGTCTAACGAGCTGATTGTAACTCCTTCCCGTCCCCTGTTATTGATGTCTCTTCTCCCTTCTTTTCCTGGTGCTGCCCCTTGCTCATCCTAATGTGATCAATTACTCACAAGAATAAATTATGCACACAGCCTACAGCCTATTAGGTAATCAGTGGTGTGCTGGCTGAAGGAGCCAGCAGGCAAGATAGGGCGTCTGGAGCAGAAGCCAGCAGAAGGAATGGTGTGGACCCAGGGGTGGAAACGTCTCTGAGCAGGAAAAGCCCCAACCCTCCAAGCCAGGTTGAAATTGCCTATACCCCCCAAACCTGAAAACAGCTTGAGGAACAACTGCTGTTCTGCTTCAGCTTCAGGCTGGCCGCCCCCCTCACCCTCCCCGGCTCCTACACCCCCAAGCCCTAGGGGACCTCTCCCTGATCCAGTTGGAATCAGAGCCTGCCTCTTAGATCTTGATCTATATACACAACACACCGAGACCCTTTTAAAATGAAGGCTCTGATTCACAAGGTCTGGGGACCTGAAACTCTGCATTTTTGAAAAGTTCCCAGGTGGTGCCAAGGTCTGGGACAACAAGGGTGTAGAGATCACCACCGGCCAGATGAGTGGTCAGCCAGCTAGCTTTGTTTTCAAATAGGTCCTTTTCTGGTGCAGGCCTTTTTACATGCCCTTCCTTCTGAAATCTGCTTAGGAAAGGTTCTGGCTTGGGCAATGCCTGACCACTTACATCTTCCCTGGCCCTTTCGCCCCTCGGGTAGACTGGGGAAGATGGTGCTTTCACTGTGCCCGGATCACATTCCATTATAATATACTTCCTCCTTTGTAAGTAATTTGTCCATCGGCTCTTCTGCAGCCTGTACAAACCGCATCAATCCTTTCCTCTAACACAAGCTTGGGAGGGTTCTCTTAGGCACTAGGCACTAGAGGGCCTGAGAACTTTTCAGAGATCTTTGAAAAACCATGACAGCACAAATCAAAATCATTGGCTCCAAAACATGAAGGGAAAACTTTGCCATAGAAATGAATAAAATTTTAATGAAACATCTACAAAACAAAATATTATATCAACCTCATTAATGGTTTCATTTAGTATTCATAAAAATTTCATTATGTTTGAAAACGACGTCCAGGTTAGATTTTCTCACTTTGCAAGAATTCCTGAGTACTCCTGATAATTGCTGAGAAATCAAAGCCAACCATCCATCAAATGAATTGGTTGTAGCCAAAGAATTTCAAAAGCAAAGTTATAAAAATAATTCCTATAATTTTTCACAGAAAAAAATAACTATAGTCTGTTTGATGTACATGACGTGGAGCCTCCAAAGCAAGTGTGCCCGGATCTGAGTCTGAAAACAATCTCGATGTCTGGCCTAGGGGAAGCACATGCCGGATTCCTCCTAAATGAATAGGTGGATACATGGCAGTGCAAAGTGAGGCTGAAAAGTGCAGAAAGGTGGGAGGAAGGGAAGAAAGCAGGCAGGAGAAATACATAGAATATAAGCCAAAGTTTTAAGGCAGCAACAAAGGCAGTCCCTGTGAGCAAGCAATCCCTATCTCCACCACTGACAGAAACATGCGATATCGCCCCCTACTGGCCGGAGGAGTCCTACACCACCCACATAACTGGCTTCCTTTATTGGTTGGTCTGTCATTTTTGCTTCTCCAACACCATCAACATCAAAGTGTCTTGGAATTGCCTCAAAGAGAGAAATCAGTGGTCCCGGAGGATCAAGACCCTTCCCCTCCTCCAGGATAGAGGCAAGAAGGGAGCTTCAAAACAGGCTCAGTGTCAGACATGCTGACACGGATCCAACCCCATCTTGAACCTATTTCTACCTTCCTCCTGAACCCCTTCTTGGCTAAAATGTTCCATATGTTTTTTTCTTTCTCCGCTGGAAAATAGGCTTTACTTTTATTTCAAAGGGCATTGTTGAAAAGTCTGAGGAACAGGACTTTGTTCTAAGACAAGCAATTTTGGTGAAGTTAAAAGGAAGTAATCAGAGATAAACAGAAAGATTTATATACAAGATGTTCACTACAGCATTATTTATAAGAGTGAAAAATTAGAAACAGCCAGCCTGAATGCTCGGCAACAAGGGAATGGTTAAACGAATTATGATCTCCCCACACAATAGAAATTTATACAGTCATTAACCTTCATGTTTTGGAAGATTCTTTCAAAGAAATTGCTACCTTTTAGTGAGCCCTTCCAAGTGTTGTTAGCTTTGCAAACACTGACTCATTTCATCCTCACAATAACCTTATGAAGAAAGTGCTACATATATTATCTGCATTTGAAAGGGAAACTGAGGCACAGAAAAGCCAAGATTCCCCCAGCAGAGGGTGTGTATTGAATTGGCACTCAAAAGCTGCGTTGCTATGCTTCACCTGACACTGTCCCTCTCTCTGACAGAGGTTCATTGAAATGCTGAGCCTTGGGGGTGGGGGAGCTCTGTCCTGGGTCCACTACGAAGCTAGAGTGAAAGGGGGATCTGAGCTGCACAAAAAAGAACATTGAGATCTTGGTCCATTGGCATTCACTAAGAGTATTTATAGAGGAGGAAAGAATCCACGTGAAATCCCAGAAGGGAGTTCAAAGAACACAGGGGAGGCAGGGTGGCTGGCACATCAGATGCAATGTAATTGTCCCCTGGAAACAAATAAACCACAAGAGACTGGAGCTGAGGCCTTGCAACGTGTGCCAAGGCAGAGACAGCAATAATTAAAACTATTAACATCACCAAGCCCGCCCAAGCACCCAGCTAAATTCTTTCCCCAGGCATCTCATTAAATCCTTCTTGTACTATCATTATTCCCATTTCACAGATGAGAAAACTGAGACTTGGCAAGATCAAGCAATTGGTCTGAGATCCCGACTGGGAAGTAACAGTGACCGGCATTGCTCCAAGTGGTTCAGAGGCCAGAGGTCATATGCTTGGCCACTTTGCCACATCCTGTCTCCCAGGAAGTAGGTTGCCTTGCACAAGAACAGGAGTCCATGTTCACCCTGCAGCATCCCAGGCCATGTTCTGTGCCACCAGCTATAGCTGGCCTCATCTGCTATTTAGGGGATTGCAGAGCCTCCTGGGTTTATGAGAATTCCTAGGAAACCTGGCTTCTGGCAGTGTATGAGACAGGAAAGGAGAAAGGCTCCTTCTCATTTGAGGAAAACAATCAAAGGCCTGGCTTCTGAGGCTGGTGCAGCATGAATTCTGAGGGAGACTGAGAAGCAAAGGACCACCACATCCCCCCGCCAGCCCCAGAAGTCCTGGGCTCCCAGCTCCAGGCTGCACAGTCTCAGGGCCCTTCTTTGCCAGAGCTATGCCTCTCACTGGGTCCTTGGGACCCAGCAGGCAGCAGAAGGCCCAGCCTGCCAACAGCCCTCTTTACCGCTCCCAAGCACAAATCCCTGTCAGACCTTTTCTTTTTCTGGCTTTATCATCCACAATAACAGGACGCAGGGATGATTCTGAGCTCCACTTTCACTGCCTCAATCGCCCGTCCTGAAGAACGCACAGAGGCACCTGTGGCAGGCTCGCCCCCACGGCTTGGGACAGACTCTACCTGGCTCAGAGTCACAGTCTGTATAGAATCGATGACCTCTGGTGGCCCATTCAGTGTGGCACTCCTCCAACATTCCACAAGGGCAAACTCCAGAGCCAGGCTCTTTAAAACACCACCCCTGTCCTGGCCACAGGGCTGCAGGGAGCATGGGACCCTGCCCGCAGGGCTGCAGTCTGCTTCCTGGGCTTTGCCAGTCAGACTCTCCTGGGACTCTGTAGCCAGAACCAAGGTGCTCTCCTCCTTCACAACAGGGCATTTGTGGGTAGAAGCAATAGCCTGGCAGCTGTGCACTCCCTCCACACAGAGAGAACTGGCAGGAAAATGAAGGGAAGAGGAAGAGAGGCCCTGAGAGAGAGGAGTGGAGTCACGTGCCTGACTGAGGTTCCTGAGTCTAGTTCCGCAGAACTCAGGCTGAATCTTTCACCCTTGGGCTTTGTGAAATCCTGGTGTATCCTTCCTACCAGGGCACTGTATTACTTGAGCACAAATGTTGTTCCTTGCAGCCATGTCCTTGACCCAGCAAGGACAGCCCCGGCTAGACCTGTGGACCAGAGAGAGTCATCCCTGCAGAGGAGCTTCCCTGAAGACCTGTCCTCTCTGGAGTTGGGAGAATTGTGTTAGGGAAGAGGCCACTGGGTTCCCTGGGACTTTGGAGACTCCATTGCAATGTCACTGCTATAATGATGGACTTGACCTCAGACAAGAGCCTTCTAGGCCAGCATCTAGGACTTCTGCCATGCAGATGCCAGAACCCAGTTAATTCTTTCTCCCATGCTTCTGAGCTTAATGGCTCTCTACTGCACATGAGCAAAAGTCTGATTTCCCTGACACGGTCTTCAGGCCACTGTCTACCTTCCCCACCTTAGATCTGATGTCTTAGCTGGACTTTCCCTGCTGATTCTTTGCTCAGACTGCTCCCTCTGCCTGAAATGCCCCTTGTTTCCTACTTAGCCTTGCAGGAAGACTGTTAGTGCTGCTTTTGGTGCTTCCAGGAAAACTCAGACCTTACAGGCTGAGAGAAGTGCACCTTCTGTGGGCTCCCACACCGCCTGGCCTATCCCAGCCTATCAAAACTCAGAGAAGATGAGCAGCTCACTCTCTGTCTTGCTGGTGCCACAGTTGGTGTGAACTGGTCTCTATCCACCCACCCACTCCAATAGCCCTCTTTACTGCTCCTAAGCACAAGTCCCTGTCAGACCTTTTCTTTTTTCTGGCTTTACCATCCATAATAACAGGATGTGGGGATAATTCTGAGCTCCACTTTCACTGCCTCTATCACCTGTCCTGAAGAATGCGCAGAGGCACTTGTGGCAGGCTCACCCCCATGGCCTAACTACCCTCCCAACCAAGAACGCAATTTCCAAGAGAATGCCCAGGTCACCTGTCCCTATTTTAGAGATGATGAAACTGAGGCTCAGAGAGGTTTATAGTGAGCTCAAGTCACAGAGCTAGGAAGTGCCAGGGCCTGGATTAGAAGCTAGAACCATTTCTGCTCTTCTGTTCCACTCTATCTAACAGACCTGCTCTGCCTAAGCCCCACTCCACATGGACATCCTGATGAGTTCAGGTAAACGTGCATGTTCCCTTTATGGTCCTCAACTTTTCTAAGCTCCATGGCACCTCCCAGTCTGCACTATGGGCTCCAGAAGTGGAGTTGAGGTTCCCGTTGCTCACAGAGGCCTGTAGGTATGTAGATCCCCTCCCTTTCACGCCTTTGGGTGCTGCTCCTTCTTCCCACCAGCCCCATGAGGATTTTTTCATCACTCCTGCTCTCCACCAACTCCAGGAGGCCCCTTGTATCTGAAACCTCCCTGGGACTGTTGCTTTTTGTCCCTTGAACTCGCATGTCTCTGTGAGGGAAATGGCTGTCACGCTGGGCTTCTACTCCCTTGCTCACATCTCTCCCTGGTTGGACAGTGATCTCTGTATTATTCAACTCCTGGCCCAGAACCTGGCTTATAATCAGTGCTTAATTAAAGTGTATGAGAAAGAGGATGGAAGGAAAAGGGAAAGAAAGATGGTAATTGCAAAGCACTTCACACTGAGAAAGTCCACAAGCCTCATGAGGTCGGGAGTGAAACCTAACAGTGTTCAATGAAGATAGCATTCTCTAACTAAAGATACACATACAGAACTTTCTTCTGTGCTTGTGCTGATATTTACAAAGCATTTTTTGCATGCATAGACATATTTAATTTTCATAATAATCATGAGGAGACACAAATTTTTAAAAACATGCCTGGAAGAGCCATTAGCATCAGGTGCCCATACCAAGCTTTATCTGGTGACAGCTTCCCCCTAGCTCATGCCTTAGTCTGAGATCAGACCTGCCCGCACATGCATGCGCTTTAACCGTTCAACTCTATCAGTCACAGGCATCCTTGTCCACTTGCAGGTCACACAGCAGGGTTACATGGTGCTTATGAACACAGGGAATTATTGGCCAAGAAATGGTCACTTGCCTCAGGATCAACGGCCCCAGTCAGATACCTCAGCCACTCTCCAACGGCTAATCCTGACTTTGATTCCCTCCCGTCTCCAAACTTCCTCTATGGAGAAGCCCCCACGCCTCCCGAGGGCCTTCCTCTCTTTTCGTAAAACAAAATAACACAAGCAGCAACATTTCTATTCTGTGAGGTGTTACCCCCCCATCCTTTTTTTTTTTTTTTTTTGTCTCATTGCACATATTTCTACACACATAATCTCATATAATGCTCACACCAATGCTAGGAGGTGGGTGCTCTTATTGTTCCATTTTAAAGACAGGGAGCAAGGCTTAGAAACATTCTGTGTTTTGTCCATACATGCTCAGTTGGAAGCGGGCAGAAGCCAAGTCTGGAACTAAGCAGTGTGTCTCCAAAGCAAGGTTCTAGAATCCACTCTTTTGCAGGAGTCTGAGCAGCTCAGCTCTCCCTTCCCCATAGAACCTTTGTAAAGCTTGAACACTCAGCTGGACACCAAGAACATCTTTTCTATTCTAAATTTAAAGCTAGAGACTTCATAGATGACAAACTTACTGTAATCTAAAAAAATATTAAATAAAAAACTCAATAATGTGGTTAAAAATATTCTTAAGTACTTAGAAATTAGTAAACATACTTCTAGGTAACCCGTGAAATAAAACCATTGAAAAACAGATGAAAAGGGCAACATTTTAAAAACCTATGGATCCTGGGGGGGGGGGGGACTCAACTCCGGGGAAAATGGATGGCTTACAACGCCTTCATTAGTAAAGAAGGAAGGCTAAAAATCAAGGCTCTGAATATACACCAGTAGAAACGAGGGGGAAAGCAAACAAGAAGAGGACAGGAGAAAGGGACTCAATCAATAGCTAAAATCAATAAGAGGAAGGAAAATATAGGTCAACAAATAGATTCCCTGAACCCAGAACTTGCAAGAGAGGCCTTGGGGTGGGCTTGGCTCTCAGAGCCCAGGCGTTTTGCAAGGTGCCTCCAGGCGGTGTGGGGACTCTGGCCTCAGGTCCTCGGAGCCCTGCGCTGGTGGCTTCCTCTACTAACCGCTGCGCCTCTAAACTGCAGACCCAGGATATCTCAGGGCAGAGCCTGGCGATTCTGCAGTCCAGCCAAGACTCCTCGGCCTGGAAGCGTTAGCGTTTCCTCCCAGAAATAAAGCTCCTCCGTCTGGGCTTATTAAGCAAATGAGTCGGTTTTGTCTTTTTCAGCAACGAAAACTGCTGTGGTTTTGTTTTCTCCCTGTTGCCAGAAGTCAAGAGGAAGTCTGTGGTTAGACATCTTCGGGTGGAGACGTACACAAACACAGCGGCTATTAATGAGCTCCTCGGATTCGTCGCTCCAGGCCCAGCCAACGGGCTCAGGAGACTGAAGGAGTGGAGGACGGGGAGGCCACCGGGCCTCTGTCTGCCCCGCCTCTCAGACCTGCAGCAGCAGGCTCCCTTCCTCTTGTCCTCAGCCCACCTCTGTCGCCCATTCTGACCCTGGGATACGGTGGAGTCTCTCCATCTTCGAAGCATTTTGCTTTCGCTCCCACCTAGAGACTGGGTTTAAAAGATCCCTGGGAAATCCACGCCCATCTTGGTATGGGAGTAGTGATTGGCCCTGCCAGCTGCCACTCACAAGCCATCCCAGCCCCTCCTTCCCTATGGAAACCCCAGATTTGTTCAAGGTAGTAATGTACTTCACTTCTCTCTCCTGCTTGTACCTAGAGGAGCAGCACATGAGGACAGTGCTGGCCAACACTGCAACTAGTGCACATCTCGGGAAAGTTTTGCATTGCTAATATGAATGCGAACTCTTCCTCCCACCTTTCCCCTCCCTCTGCCTGAAACTTGAACAGAAACCCTGAAGGAGCAGCACTCATCTTGTGTTCGCAAGGCAGCATGTGAGGATGGAGTGGGCATAGAAGAATGGAACAGGGCACCCAGTGGCATTAGTAAATCACTTCCTGCTTTCTATTACCGCCTTGGACTTACATCAAGAAAAAGAAAGCTTCCTCTTAATCAGCCCCCAGAGCTACTGTTCTGTTACATGCAGCTGAATATATGGCTAATTGGGACAAGAACCTTGGCTTTCATGGGTTTTCCAAAAGTTTTCATCCCACCCTCTTACAGGGCTCCCATGAACCACTTTGTGGTAAGCCAGATCAATGACATGATTGCAAACCCAGCTTCCAGCATCAAGAGTAGCTGCACTCTTTTATTTTAAAATCCCTCACTCTAAGTCCAAAGATTGGGGTTCAAGTCTCAGATTTCCCCTTTACGTGCAGTGATCTTGGGAAAATCTCCAAACACCTCCCTGTGTGTCTATAAAATGGTACCGGCAGCTCTCCCCTGAGGCTCTGATAAGCTCAGAGGTACATGGTAATCTGTGATATATGATAATAAGCTCACGGATAACAATCTCTGAGTGCTCAGGATGTCAGGGAGAGCACTTTGTGCATGATAAAGCACTGGGTGTCCTTATTATGGGGCTGTTATCATGATGACTTCCCCGTCTCAAGACTGAGCTCAGCCCTCTTTGTGGTTGATGTGTAAATTACTGATACGCTTCACATGCCTTCCTGACCACTCGCCACCATTTGTCAACCTCACGAGGGCTGAGAACATCGGGCTCATGAGACTACCTTTTGGAAAGGATAATTTCAGTGTGACCATTCTTATATGTTCATCAAGTTGTTATTTTGTTTCCTAAGTTCCTTATTTTCTTAATGACTGAAATTAAGCCGTTCATATACTTTCAAAATTATATATTGTGCTTGGCATTATGCTGAGGACTCTCAGGATTAAAGGAGACTTCAAAATCATCTGGCCCATGTTGTCCCTCCCCATTCAGGGCTGGCATCCCACTTCCTGCCTCCGTCCCCAATGCTGATGGGCAGCAAGCCTCTGCTTGCCCACCTCAGCAAAGACAGAGCTCTTCGCCTCCAAAAGTTCTCTAGAACACTCTTCCTCAAACACACACCCCTTGGCATACACCAGCATGTGTTCTTGGCAAACCTCTAGTGCTGTACACACTTGACTATGTAGGCTGGTGACAGGCAGAGTTGGTGGGGGACCAAGGACCCACATGAGGTGTTGCCAAACAGGAAGTGCCATCTGGGCTGTGTGGCAATGGTGAGGGAGAGTGTCAATCAGCCACTCCAGTGACTCCCCAGGCAGCCTTTTCCCTCATCGCTGTAAAGAACTGGAGAGCAGCAATTATTCAGTTAATTCTGACATTCTGGTGTTCTCAGGGGCTAACCCAGACTACACTGCAGCAACAGCACTGAAATCTCAGGGTTTAATATAACGAAAGTTGGTTTCTTGCTCATCTAGGCTGCACAGGTGTTGGGAAGCCTTCCCCATTTTGCATGCCATAGGAAGCGCAGGGTGCCCGAATCCACTGCAGTAAAGAGAGAGGAGGAGGAAGCATGCCCTCTCATGACTGCCTCCGTCTCAGTCTACTGAATGAGCAGTGCAGCCTCCTCGGAGCTGCAACAGAGGCTGGGAAGCATAAGTGAGCGTGTAGAATACGTGGGGTGTGGCGTCTCTCATGCCCATGGTTTCCCAGTGGATATCAAGGTGTGCCATTACCAAAACAAGAGTCACCTCTGCTATGAAGGGCAGCCCACAAGGCAATGGAAATGAGCCCTGTAAGAGAGTGGAGACCCTATGGGTGAAAAGGGGCCTCTCCTGCCGTCACTCACTGCAAGTTGCTCTCACATGGCAATCTGTGTTGGATTTACCATGCAAGGTGGCAGGTTTATCTGCCCGCAGTGCCAGCGTGCTAATGCAATGAGGAGGTTGGTCTGTAGAATGTCCCCTCCCTCCCCACCATCTCTCCTGTCACCATGCTTACCATCACACCATCAGAAATAGGGTTTCTTCTAGTTCTCCTCCCAGAAGCCTAAAGATGACTTCTGTCTTCGTCATCTCAGTCCCCAGGGGAACAGGGAGTGCTGGACAGCACTGGACATGGGAGGGAAGGGGCCTCCCTTGTTATTACTAAGTGTTGCCCTTCTTTCTCTCCTTCTCTCTTTGTCACTGTGGATTGATTCCTGAACTATATCCCCAGCCCTTTTCATTTATTTATATTTATTTATTTACTTATTTATTCTGTGGTGCTGGGGATCAAACCTAGGGCCTCACGTGGCAGGGCGAGTGATCTGCCTCTGAGTTCAATCCCCCAGCCTGGAAGGAACCTTCTGACCTGCTAAATCAGTTCCTGAACTCCCTTTGGTAAAGGGGAATTTGAGTCAGGAGTAAAACAGAAAAGTAAAAATGAATGAAGTAGAGGAGGAGAAGGAAGGTCGAGAAAAAGAAGACACGGTGGAGCTCTGTGGTGCACACCTGTAATCCCAGTGACTCAGGAGGCAGAGGCAGGAAGATCATGAGTTCTAGGCCAGCCTCAGCAACTTAGCAAGGCCCTGTCTCAAAATAAAAAATAAAAAGGCCTGGGGGTATGGCTCAGTGAAAGCGCCCTTAGGTTAAATCTCTAGTAACCACACACACACACACACACACACACACACACACACACACGTACACACGGCACACACGGTAAATCGCCTATATAATGGAGGTATGGAAGGACCAAAGAGAAATAGCATCCAGAGCTGGCTGGAGGTCAGGAGAGTCCGAGGTGTTTTGTAGGGTGGGGGTTTCTAGGGAAGTTTTGGTAAGGAGATGGAGAAGCAAAGGGGGACCTTGGTGTGTACAGACTGAAATTGCTTTGACGTTTTCTTTGATCACTGGATTGTGCTTCTTGGAATGTAACTTCATACTGTAGAGACTGGGTCACAAGGAATCCCCACATTTACTCAGAAATCTTAATAAAATTCAAAACTGAATGAGTAGTGTATTCCCAAAGCGTGTAAGGCAAATGAGTAACCACCAAGAAGTGGCTTCAGTTGCTCAGAAAGACACGAACTTGCTCAGGAAATGACCGAGGAGGAGAGTGGTGACGGGCAGCGCCCCACCTCCACCCGGCCCTCCTCCCTGCCAGGCCCGAGCCCACTCAGCTGAGGCTTCCAGGCCTGGGCTCCATTTCCTGGCTCCAAGCTGCCCAGGGCACATCTTACTGCGCTTTGCTCCTCCACTCATAGAGGCAACACTGACAGTGGCTTTATTGCCTGCCACATTCCACCGTTGACTCATATGCAACTTCCTGTCAACTAAAACCCAACACCGTTTCACTCATGCTGTTGACCCAGGTACCCCACATCCTGTCTGTGTTGGTGGCATTCTGAGCCCCAGTGAGAACAGAGGCCCACTGCCCTTCACCTCGGTGCGCAGTCATTTTGGCTCAATGTTAATTTCAGGCCTGTCTGGATCCTGAGTGTTGGTCATCCCTTTCCTCTTGTCACCTGCGCTCAGCGATGAGACAGCTCAGTGTCACATGTTGGGCAGACCACCGGTGGCTGCGGTTCCTTAGGTAAGTGACTTAGCTTCTCTAGGCCTTCATTTCCTGGCCTGTAAAGGGGTAACACTACCTATCTTGCAGGCATAGTGTGAGAAGTAAAGGAAATCATCTACATAAAACATTGGTGGTGGAGATTCTCAATACATGCTCACCATTTTTCTCCACCTCCTCCATTCTAGTTGTTAGTAAAAGTGTTGAGTGAGATGGGGCCAAAAGCAGAGTTCCTTGACATCCACAAGAATGAATCCCATCCGGGCCGATGAGGCTGGATCCACTCTTTCGCTTTGACCTGTTCCTAATCCACCTAATTCCTCCAGGACCCAGCCCATCTCTTCATCTTGGGACTCCCATGAGATGGCTTGTTAAATGCCTTGCTCAAGTCCAGGCAGGACAACATATTTCTCAACTGTCTAGTAATCCAAAAGAAGACAAAGGAGAGTTCAGGTGCAAGAATCAGAGAGTTTTGGCAACTCCGGTAGACACGGGTGGCTGGAGGGCTAGTTGATTGTGAGCGTGCTGGGGCTGCAGAGAGAAGCACCCATTTCCCAGGAATGTGCCAGGCAGGCAGAAGGCAACTGACACACAGAGTGTGCTCTGTCACCCTGGAGCCGGTCCAGAGGTCATGGTAATGAGCACTGGACTAAGATTTAGGGACCAGGGCTCTAATCTCACAGCTACCGCATGAAGTGCCCCGTATCAGCTGAGCCACACCAAGCAGGTCCTTACTAAGAAATATGTCCCTTTGTACCTTAACAGTTTCCCCAGTTTCTTCCCTGGCTCAGGTAATTAAGTACAGAACCAGGGTACAGCTACTTCAGGGAGGGGACCAGGGCACATGGCAGGGAGGTAGAGAGCATATGAAGACCCAGCAGCTCTTCCTAGAGCAGTGGTTAGAGACTGCGATGTGAGGCACGCGTGTGCACACCAGTGCAGACACAGATGCACATGCAGACACACTGTGGGAAGAGGGATAGCTCTCTAAATTCTGCATGATTTTGTAAAATAAAGCCTGAGATTGCCAAGACATTTCCTATTTGCCCTTAGCATATGACCCCAAAACCTGTGGGTGCAATGTCACTCTCCTTGACATTTGAAACTCACCCCACAAGGCAGAAGTGGCTCAGAGGCTCTCTGGGATACATGGAAACCTACATCCCCATCACAACAGCCTGCCTGCCCCATCCCTGGCACAACCAGTGGTCACAACTGTGGCTACCTAGGCCTTGATCTTGGGCCCTCCTGGGCTGACAATGCAGAAAAAAAGCACTGGAGACGAACTCAAGAGAGGCCGTGGCTCAAATCTCAGCTCTCTCCCACCAGGCAAGGGCTCCAGGCCTCCTACCTCTCTGCCATCAGATCTGGAAATTGCAAACTGGGATAACAGGACCTACTTCACTGTGGTTGGGGAAGTTCAGGGGAAGGGTCTGGCTCCTTGTATATCCTCAACTGGCCACCCACCTCATCCTTTGACTCAGTTCCTTCCAAATATCAGGTTCCCTTTCCTTCTAAATTTTACCCCACAGAGTAGAGCATAAGGAAAAGTGAAAATCCCGGCCATTGGGGGAGTTGACTTTGTGTCTGGCCAACTGGATGCGACTGGATGGTCATGGACATAAACTGTGCCTTAGGTTCTAAAATGAGAGGGTTGCCCAGTTGGTGACGCACATCTGTAATCCCAGTGACTCTGGAGGCCGAGGCAGGAAGTCAGCCTGGGAAACTTAGCAAGATCCTGTCTCAAAATAAAAAATTAAAAGGGCTGGAGATGTAGATCAGTGGTAGAGCACCCCTGGGTTCAATCCCCAGTGCTGGAAAAAACAATTAAAAAAATTAAATGAGACAGTTGAATGAGATATCAGCATTAGCCTGCACTGAGCACACGCTCACTATGTGCCGGTCACTCCAGACACATCATTCAATCTGCACTAGCCCAGCGAGGAGGCATTGAGAAATGCTATTATGTGAAATGAAATGGGCCCAGCACTCAGGAGCAGTGTTTGAGCTAAGACAACTAAACTTCGTCTACCTGCTCTGCAGCTGTTTTTTTGATGAAAGGCGGTGTAACCTCTCTGTGCTGCGGTTTCTCCTCTGCAAACTGGGTGTCTGTGAAGATAAAAGCAGACCATCCACACCAAGGGCTGTTCCCCCAGAGGATTGGAGATGTCCAAGACCTGTTCAAGGTCACACAGCCCAAGCCTATCCAGCCCCAAGGATGCCCTGGTCCCCTGAAGAATGTTGTCTCCTTACATGACCGGGTGCAGGGCCCTTCAGGAGCAACTGGGTATTGGCCGTGGAGTTGGTAGGCTGGAGTCCAGAAGGAAACCTCTGGAAGTCAGGGGACAGGCATGAAATCTTGCGGAACTAGATGTTTCCCAAGGGAAGCAGACTACCAGTACCATAGCAGACATACTCACAGAGACACACACGGAGAGAGACACACACACAGGGTACATCACACACACATGCACGCACACACGCAGGCACACACACCTCACCTAGGATCCATTTCCCCAGCTCAGCCAGTTGCAAGTCTCCATCCCATAGCCCAGTGCTTCTGCAAAAAAAAAACAAAAACAAAACAAAAACACCTTTGAATCAACACACCTGCCATGGCTCCAGCTTCTACTGGGTGCTCTAACAGATACACTGAGAATTGCTTTCAATGCCAAGCTTACTGAGCACCTACTATGTGTTAAACCCTATGCAAGGTAGTGTGATGTCAGAGACAAACAACTCAGTGTGCTGGACTCGTGGACATAACTGACTCACAGTAAAGTGGAGAATCCAGATAAACTCAATACATTTGTAACAGTACAGAGGACATAAGCTGGGTCTTAAAAGTCATTAAGTATCCTTACCATGGGGACAGGGTGAGGAGCAAAGCTGCCAGGCAGTAGAAGCAGCTCATGCACTGCATGGAGGTGAGAGACATCTGGTGTCACTGGAGCTGGCTGATGAGTGAAGAGGCTGGGGGTGTGCCAGGGTTCTAGCCCTGTCTGTGTCAATCTGTATCACTGAAGGACACCAAACAGGCACAGAAAGCAGAGGGGAGAATTTTGAACAGAGGTCTAGGAAGATTTCCTGGAGAAGAAGGCTTCTGAGCAGGCCTTTAAGCAATAGCAGGGACTTTGGAAGGCAGAGATGGAGAGGAAGGAAGGGTCTCTCAGGGGGAGGGCATGGAGTGACTCAGAGCATGGAGCAGCAGGTACAGGACTTACTGGGGCATGGCCAGGGTCCTCTGGGAATGGGAAAGGGCGGAGATGTCACCATAAATCATAGGTAAAAGCAGCAGAAGTTCAGAGAAGGGAGTGAACACTCTGTTCTGGGCTATTCAGAGAGCATTATAAAGAGAATGTGTGGCTTGGTCATCAATGGTAAATGAACAGACCTTGATTCACATCAAGTTCACCTCAAGGGACAGGCATGAGTCAGCACAGGTTCCAGAGCCAGGCAGGTTGCCCAGGCCCCTGCTTCTACCCTTGTACCAATCCCTTATCAAAACCCATATCCTCCAAGTCTTAATTCTTTAGAATCCCATTAGGAACCTCTCTGCTAATCTTTTGAGCTCACTATAATTACCACTTTTAAAGATGGAAGAAAGATTCCATACAACCTAAGCCCTAACTTTTCCATCTGAGAAAACTTAAGTCCAGAAACAGGAAGCAATTTACCCAAGGTCACACAGGGAGAGAGCGTCAGAGTCGGGACTAGAAGCAGGAATCCAGCTCTTCATTTGAGGTTCCCTCCACTTTCCACCCTGCCTCTTAATAAACAGCCATCTCTTTTTATCACAGACTTCTGGGTCGTGGAATTGCTCGTTAAGACTCCAAGGAATGAATCTATAATGGTGATGTTTCGAGCCACATGTCCAGTTCTGGAGAAATGCCTGGGTGTTAAGATATCACAGATATGAGGTGAGTCACTGCACCTTCCCAGAGCAGATGCTGGCCTTAGCACTAGATGCAGGGGAGGAGCTGGGAGCTTCCCACACTAGAGATCGCATGGCAAGGGTAGAATGAAACCCATTTTGCAGAATCTGAAGTTTTAGGATACACAGAGGGAGGTTTCCAAAACCATGAAGGTGACAGAAGCAGGATTTACTCTTAGGCTGCTTCCTCCTGGCCAGCGGACACCATCACCAGCAGACTGCCCCATTGTTACTCTTCCCTAGGGTCCTGGGCAGCCCCACAGGGGAAGATTTGCTATTTGTCAGGTCAGTAACAGTCCCTTAGGAATCCTATGATTAATAGATCATTAATGTTAAATTATCAAGAGGACAGGAAAGTGCTATGAAGATTCAGATAGACAGAAGAGAGATCAGAGGAAGAGGATAATAAAAGAATATAGATTCTTTTATATGCATGGGCAAAACATCTTCTTGGGTGTGAGTGTACAGTTTTTATGGCAACCACACCATAACCTGAGGAGGAAACTGAGGCACAGAGAGGTTTACTGACTGGCTAGGAATAAACAGTCATGGAGTGGAGCCTCCTTCCTAGGTCATTTGGCTCTTTTTCTGACACTTTGATACTCACAGAGAGGTCAGTATGGAGAGACGGACTGAGAGGAGTCCATACAACCGAGGACCCGGGTAGCAGGAAGGGGTCAAGGAGGCCAAGGGCAGACAGGTTTGGGGGCAGGGAGGAACTGGCAAGCTCAATTCTCATAGGTGCCCCAGTTTCTCCCATGAGCTTCACTCATGACAGTTTTTCCTAATCTTTGTAACATGAAGCTGATCCTTAGTCAGGGAAGCTGGTATCAAAGAGGAATCCAAGCCACCTCTTTTCCTCCCCGTATCGATTTCAGCTGCTGCCCCTTACAGCTGGTCTGGCCCATCAGTGCCTGCTGATCTTGGCTAACAATGCCCTTCCAGCTCCTGGGCATTCTCCATGAGTTGTCTGGGAATCAAGGATCAAAGAAAGTACAGCTAAGATGTCAGGGACACCAGAGTCCATGAATCTGAAGCTTTTAGGAAACATTAGATTTCATGCTCCAAAAAACTTTAGTCTTCACATGTGACCCCTTGGGGAACTTCACTGGGCAGAAGGAGGGGGTCCAGAGATCTCCCCAAAGGCCCCAGTTGCTCCAGGATGGGATGAGAACAGCCAGGCATTTGTGCCAGCCTTCTCCTGCTCCCTCTGTCCTTTAATGCAGGAGGGAAAAACCTAGGCTTTGCTTTACAAGATCTTGGAGAAAAGTACGTTCCGAGAGTTGTAATTGAGCAGCTTGAGACTTAGGCTGAGGAGGAATCCCAGCTCAAGGACTAATTGCTGAGAAATGAGCAAAGGATTCAACCCCTGGATATCTCCATCTGGATATTGGAATGACAGCAATCACCTCCCTCATGGTGTTTCCCCCATTAATGGCCTGAGGGGGCTGATGTTCCTTCAGCCCTCCATGAGCCCACAGCCTTAGGCTCTAGCTTTATAATTCCTCTCGCTATCTGGAGCAGAGGCTTGGTGGTTAGAGCGCTTGCCTGGCATGCATGAGGATGTGGGTTCAAACCCCAGCACCACGTACACAACTGTCAGAGCAACAAAAGCCACATGAAAAAATAAAGTTGATTCTCTCAATAAAAAGAGAGAAAGAAAGAAATGGAGGCTATCCCCCCATATGTTATGAATGTGTACACCCTCTGAAAATTCACATGCTGAAACCTAATCACCAATGTTATATCGTTAGGGGATGGAGACTTGGGGAGGTAAATGCCCTCTTGTTAAAGAGGCCTCAGAGTGCACCATATGAGGACAGAGTGAGAAGATGGTATCTATGACCAGGAAGTAGACCCTCACCAGGTATCAAATCTGCTTGCACCTTGACCTTAGTTTTGCCAGGCTCCAGCACTGTGAGAAATTTCTGTTGTTTCTAAGTCACTCAGTTACAGTAAGTCGTAACAGCAGCCTGCACAGACTGAGACACCCCTCTGACTGACAGTTCTTCTGTGTCATTTGCTTTGGCTGACGGGATGTGAGCAGCAGAGAAGCTTGAGAAAGTGCTTGCATGACCGGGTTCGCTTGCCTTTGCACTCTGCCGTCCCCATGAGAACACGTCTTCGCTAGCCCTCTGGAGCATGAAAAACACGTGGACTGGATCCGAGCATCCCCGATTGTCCCAGATAAAGCCAGCCTATCCCCAGACCTGTAATGAACCCAAGCAAAGCCAGAAAGACCCCTCAGTTGACTCATTAGGTCAATGGGCTAAAAATGCTGGCTATTTCAAGCTGCTGAGTTTGGGATGGTTTGCTGTGTGGACTTACATTGGCAACTGATAGCTAACACAATCACAAAATAGCACACAGTAGGAGCTCAAGAAGGGCTTGTCTCCCCCACCGCTCAACCATGCCCTTGCCTTCAGGGGCAAACCTGTCCCTACAGAGACAGAGGGGAGACATAAACTGCGGTGCTGGTGAGTTTTGAGCTTCAGTATCTTTGTTACTCCCACTTCAGATTGATTACAGACGCTGACTGCTCAATTTTGATTAAATACTAAATCATAAGCTGCTTACAAAATGCATGCAAAAAAAACTGACATTTATGAAGTCCAATAAACTACTTGTAAGAACAGGAGTGCTAGATTGGGAGAAAAAAAATAAAATCTTCATCCAAACAAACATCGGTTGACAGCAGACAGATGGTCAGAATCCCTCACTTGTAAACTAGAAAAATTAAGATTTGGCAAGGGTTGTCTGAAAATAACTAGCAAACATCAAAGTTTCCCCTTTCTATGCTGGTGTTTTTCTGGGCCCAACTTCAATATTTTCACAGGCTACTGCATGGAAAAGGTGTTGCAGGCCTCCGCATTGCTGGCAAGGAAAGGCTAAGAAATACCAGCAACGATTTATAGGAAGCAAGGTTGCCAACATCCCAAAGAGTGAGTGAGCATTTAAAAGCAGCAACTGCACATTCCCATAAATCCCCACAACTCAGCATCAGGCCTTCCCCTTAATCTGCTGAGGTGTGAGGGAAGGGAAGGCGGAATTCTGGAACTCGATTTTCCACTTGGATCAGCTTTCACAGGGTGACTGTGAGTTAATCTTTTGGGGCCAGAAGCCGTCTTAATAGAAACGGAATTCAGCCTTAAAACCTTGGGGCTGGGCTCTCCTCACCTTTGTTAAATGAAGAATAAGGGCGTGAAGAGGGGCTTTGGCTCCCGCTCAAATGAGTCCCATGGATCCGGGGGAGACTCAGGCTTCCCTTGCTCTGGTTCTCATTTCCTGCTGGCCTCTCTGTGGCCTTGGAAGGGCTCAGCATAAGTGAGTGGTGAGGAGGGAGCATGGTGTGATTATTTGACTATGTGTATAGTATGCTAAGGATCAGCAAATTGACATCACCCCAAAGACGTGCCCCGTGCCATCCCTTTGGTGGCATTACCCTGTTACTAGATCAGGATGGAAGTTCTAGCTCAGGGCAGCAGGGTCTGGCCCAGGGAAGAGGTCTAGCTCAGGATGCAGGGTCTAGCTCAGGGTGGAGGGTCTAGATCAACGTAGACACTCTAGCTCAGCCCTGGCTCCCAGGATCCACCAAAACTGCAGTCTGAAGTCCTAACTGGTGAACAGGGTCCTTGACCTTTTTAAGTCCATGGTCCAGAGGAAAAAAGTCAATGTGGCTGGCCCTGACCTTCAGGGTTGGGTCCACAGCGGAGATATGGGAAGCCCCAGGCAGCCTCCCTTCAGGGAGCAGAAGGGAGGAAACCATGTCCCAAGTCAACACATTCCAAGCATCAACAGGGGTTCCTGGCCCACAGCAGGGACTTTACCAATGTCTGTGACTCATCACCTCCTGGAGGTTGACAGGCAAAATAATGAAACTTGAAGGGCACCCAAAACAATGACCAGCCCTAAGTTCCCCATAGGTGCCTGCCACAGCCTGAAATTCACTATGGAGAGTGTCTTAGAATGACGCAAATTATCAGTTATCCCTGGCAGAGCTAGCTCTGTGCCTCAGATTCCTCCCCTAGATGAAGGACACACAGTACTTCATTCACAGCTTAACAACGCTTTAACGACAGACCATTACACAATAGTGGTCCCATTAGGTGATATTACCTAGTGACACTGTAGCCACCTTAGTTTGCGTAGGCACGCTCCATGACGTTCACATAATGACATCACACTTCTCATAGTGTCCCCATCATGAAGAGACACATGACTCCTATGACAATTAAATGAGGTCATCAATATAAACACACACAGAACAGTGCACGGAATGCAGTGCTACGCGTACCTTTGTTAAGATTTTTATTACTCATTATTCCAGGTATGGGTACATGTGCATAGCAAAAAACCAGAGCGAGAGAAACAAAAAGGGAAGTCCATGGTAGCTCAGAGGGAGCACCAAGGTTTGCTTATTTACCATGTACAGAAAAAGCACACAGTGAAATATCACTCTGTTGAAAGATAAAGTTTGTCCTCACCTCCCACAGTTCATGCCTTAGTTCCAACTTGCTCATCACTGGAATAGACTGCCTCGTTTTGCCTCCCCTGAGAGCTGCTGAAAGCCACACGTTGAAAGAGCTCTGTGCCTGGTGCCAGGCGGCTTCCATTTGAGTCCCTTTCCCAGCCGGTTCCTCTAAGCTCTGCCCCTCTCAGGGTCTTGGCGCTCTCTCTCCTGTGTAAAGTGACAACTGGTAGATGTGGCCACAATAATATTTAAACACTTCCACACTGCAATTCACCTTCCGAATCCCTCAGTAATGTTTCCTAATTAATCACCTTGTGTACTGCATTCTAAATTAATTGAATTAAAAGTAATTAAATCCAGGAAATTAAAATTAGTCTAATTAGATTACAGGCACATCCAGAGACCATGGTGAGGGGTGCCATGTAAATTGGCCAATTTCAGTGGAGAAGAGATAAACTTAGATTATAGACAGGCTGTTAAGAGGAAGAGTCAAGCCATATAAAGAATAAGTCAAGGTGAATGCGGTGAGGTCATTGAGGAGAATAATAATGGTGAGGACATTGACGAGCACCACTTTTATCAGGGTGTCTATTGTCCCCACAAAACCACTCAGAAGCAAGTGCTGCTGTGCTCCTTGCTTGGCAGATGGAAACCCAGAGGCTGCAGCGTGTGGAGGGCTGTGGTAGAAATCCACGTGGCTGGACCCAGAGGCCTTTCCCAGCCTTCTGCAGCCAGCCTCCCAGATGTTTATGCAGGGTTGACTGCATGCACCGGGCAGAGGAAGTGCTGGATGGTGACCCCACATGCCACACAGCTCAAACTGGCAAACCTTGAGGCTACAGTCCTCCGTTTTTGTCTTCATGTGATGTGCACGATCAATAATGGCCACACACACAGAGCACATTCAGGGTGATCCAGGCCAGCTGGCGAGAGCTGCAGGTATCTGAGGTTCCACACTACCTGCACACTAAGTGAGTTTGCTGTAGTCACATGGAAACTGGCAGAGGACACAAGGCTCCTGGGTCAGAGACAAAGAAGCTCATTGCTCACAAAAGTAGCAGGGTCAGAGTGGTGGTATTTGGTTGCGTTGGTTCCCCAAAGCCCCACATTTCACAAGCAAGACAGTCAGGACCAGATGACCCCTGCACACACAGTGGGTTGCATCACAGGAGAAAGACCCCCAACTTAGGGACGGTAAATCTTTTCAAAGGAGCACTAAGGCTGCTAGCCCTCGGCCCTGAAGGGAGACACGATCTGCCAAGGCTGTTTACAACACAACCTCCTTGGAAAGATCATCTGGAACAAAGGCAGTCAGCACTTCTGCTCACAAAGCAGGCAGGGACACAAAGGACCCACGCAGAATTGTCTCCCAACAACATCCGCCCCGCATTTTTACAGTCTTCGCTTCTGGCAAATTTTCCCTTTGAGTAATTCTACTTGATCAGCCACTCTAATTTGACCAACAGAGGGTGGGACCAAATCTGCTCAGTTAGTTTCCTACAGCATTTAATTAAGGCCACTGCCAATCGGGCTCCAACCACGCCCTCAGAGCATCATAGACCCAGCCATCCGCATGGAAGCCATAAGCAATTAGGGTCTACCTTCCAGAAGCCAGGTAGAGTCCTCCTTCTGTTACTACACTCACTTTTTCCATTAGGGCCAAGGCAGGGATCCAGACAGAGGAGGAATAGGGAATTGCACAGGGTCCAGCTTGTCCTGCAAGGAAAAGGACTCAGGACATTCTATCATCTGTGACAATACTGATTAGTGAATTGAGGCTGATCTGACTGCCTACCAGGATCGAGGACAAAGTGGGGACAAATTTGATGCCTTCTTTCTGCTGAGAGGACTCCCATTATAAAGAAAATCGTCCACAGGGTAAACATAAATAATGAATCAGATGCCCATCTGGAAACACCCCAGGTAACCTGAACACTTGGAGGTCTCTTGTGACTATGACTACTCCTAAGGGTCAGGCCACTGTGTTTTCAGGACAAGTTAATGTCTGGTTTCCACCTAAGAAGCATAATCCCAGGGGTACATATGGTGACCCCAGAAAGAAAGTTATTATTTAGAATAGTTTTGGACTCCCAAGAGGGACCTACATCAATCGGGGGACATAGGTTGACCACCTTTAGTGGAGTCTCTCAGTGACAGCAAGTCAAGCTATGAGAATTTCAGCTGGGATAGAATAGAGTATGGCCCTTGTTTTTGGAGTGTGCCTGAGGGCAGTCCATCCAACCAGTTCTGTCTGTCCATGACCCTAGCCAGGAGACACTCACCTCCCTCAAGGGGTGATTGGGCAAAGGTTTTGAGAATAGGAGTGGGTCAGACATCCAGACACCCAAGCACTTTGTTGGGAAGGGCACAGGTGGGGCCAAGGGGAATGGGGACCAAATCACCATCAGAGCCAGCCACAGGGGGCTGATAGGCCCAGCAGACAGTTAATAGATGGTGCTCAGTGGTCTGGGAGAGCCACCAGGGCATCTATTGCTGTGACAAAGACACCAGGAGCAGTTCTGAAAGACAAATCTCATTCATGTTCTACCCTCCCAGACCTCTAAGCACAAGTACAGATCTAAGGTTTCCCTACCCCTAGAGTGCCAGGGCTGTTGGCCTTGGTATCAGCCCAGCTGATACCAAGGTCACCTTTTCCCCAATAATCTCCATATACACTATTTTGGCACACATGGACCTGTGTAGGGGCCTGGGTGAACTCCACTCAACCAAGAGGTCACCATGCTAAGGACCAGAGATCATATCAATCCAAAAACAGAATCCAGGTAGCTGAGCCAGAATTAAGTTGACTCTGCCAGGCCTTCATCTGGCAAAGAAGGAAAGCCACATCACGCCTAGAAAAGATCAGGACAGAATCTTGAGTTTCTGAAAGTGGTCCGAATACTGAGGGAAGTGCAGTCAAAAACCACGAAGGAAGGAAGAGATGGCAACAGAAAGGATTGACCTAGCTCTGGCATAGCTACGCACAACAAACTAATCTCCCACGAGCCCATCTAAAATATCTGCTTTCAGATATTCCCAGTTTTTCCCAAAACAGCAGGTGTCAGCTTATTTCCTGGACCCAAGCTTAGTTTCGACAGCATGAGGACGAGTCTACCCTAAAGATGAAATTCTATACCTCTATCAAGAGAGGAGCTACTGGTGGTTTTGAAATGACAGTTTTTCTATCTTCTGCCCATCATGGGATCAAGCACCTTTCCTGACACTCCTCTCGGGCCGTGGGCATCCCGCCAGCATGCTGTTCTTTCAGAAAGCTCCACAAAGGCCCAAACACAGCACGGGTCAGCTTCCCAAATGCCTGGGTACATTTGATGCAAAGGTACATGTGAGACTTTCTAGAGACAAGTATGCTTTGCTTAACTTCCAAGGAAGCCTCCATCATATTAATTTTTACAACGAACTTGATGATAAAAAGAAGGCAGCAGAAATAAGTGAGGGTTCCCACCCTGGCCATCACCTAGGCTGCAAATGACAAGCAGCATCACAGGGAATCTTGCTGCATGTGCCAACATTTGCAGCTCCTGTCGCCCCGCTTGGACAAAGAGACCATATCTCCCCTGCCTCATGTCCCACCACATGCCAACCACGGTTCAGGACCACTGGTGGTCAGGACAAGGGGCCTCAGTTTGTAACAAAGCCCGCCTAGGTGGCTGTCGGGGAGCAGGCTGGAGCAGAAGGGAGAAATGGCACCGCCCAGAGTGTGCTCCATCCCCAGTAGCTCCTCACCAACAATTAGCCTGACCTTTTTCCCGGGAAATTATTCCGACTGCAGCTTCCACTGCTGCTCGGCCTAATTTGCTTCACCGCTGGGGGGAAAGCAAGTCCTGAAGAGGAATAAAAGCAGCTGCTTTCTTTCGACCATCAAAGGCAGAACTAGATGCTGCATGGTGATTTTCAAGGCAATTCAAAATTAACTCCAAATTAGCAAGTGCTGACTCTCTCCCTGCCTCGCTCTCTGCCTCCGCCTGACTTTGTTCACAAAGCAGAACTGTTCTCAGCCTCCCCGTGCTCCACTTTGAAGCTGGCCCATGTTTTCCCACTTCACCCCTGAAACCCCCCTGGGCAGTGGTTCCTGCCTCCTCCAAAGGCATCATTGAGAAGGGTCGCACACCAACTGTGTGCTTTTTCTAAGAAGCAGTTCCAAGGTGCCAACGTGTTTCCCAGCCAAGCGACCCCACTGGTGTGAGTTTTGCTGGAGATAATCACACATCAGCCTGCTAGGGCACTGACAGGGCACGGCAAGGCATTCCTGAGTGGTCCCCAGCTGGAGAAGGAAATGGTGGGGCGATAAGGAGGCGAAAGAAGCGAAGGGTGCTGAAGAAATGGATCGGGTGAATTAGGTGGCCAATTATTTCCTTGCTGATCATGTAAAGCTCTGTTTCACTGGAGCCCACTCCAAGTCCCTCATATGCAGGAAGACTGTTCTCACCACGTCTGCTCTATGGAGCCCACTGCCTCCTGCCTGGGAATTCAGCCTTCAGTGCCCACTCAGGCCCTTGGCTCTGTGCATCCCAGGTCAGCTGTTTCTTTGTTAGGAGCTTGCATAAACAAGCACCCCCAGCACAGAAACTGAGGCATGGGTGTTGCCCTTGGCCCCTTTTCTTCTGCACTATCTCCCTTCCTAGAAGTCAATCCACGACAAAAGGGACCTTACCACATCCCACTGACTCCAAAGCCTCGCCACATCCCACTGGCTCCAAAGCCTTGCCCAAGTCCTTCGATGTTTTGGCCACAGGCAGAACCCAGTAAGTACTTGTAAATTGGATGATGGTTTCCTTCAAACAGTGTAAGAACTTGTTTTTCTCTTTTAATGACCCAAGAAAACATACATGTTAAAAATATTTCCAACCTCATCTTTGTTTCTACTTGCCCCAGGCCAGTAGACCCAGTAACCAAATTTCCCCCATTGTTCCACCAAGGGCTGGGCAGTTTCCGGTGCAATTATAAATTCAGTGGTGAAAGGCTTCTCTTTCCATTGAGTAACTGTCTCACTGGTAGGAGCAAAGCCAAGTTATCCCCTCCTGATTCCATCTTCCCGGTACCCAGTTGGGATGTACAGTAGCCAAGGGGAGGTCTGAGATAGCCCTGGGATCCTGAAAATAGACCACGTGGAAACTTTTCTCCAAAGGACACACCCTACTGCCAGATTATGTTGTGCAGATCAAGGTTCAGTCAATCAGCAAATTGCCCTAGGCTGCAAGAGCAAGCCTGGCCCAGGTTGGACCAAGGTCTCTATAAGAATTGAACTAGAATGGTCAGGGAAGGCCTGACTAGAAAGGTGATCTAAGAGCTGGGGCTTGAGTGATAAAGAGGACCAGCATGGCAGCCTCTGGGGAAAGCCATTCCAGGCAAAGGAAACAGCTCCTGCAAGGGCTCTGGTACCAGGATGAGCCTGACATGTTCAAGGAATCAAGGGAAAGCTGGTATGGGATAGAGCATGGTGGGCTAGAACATGGTGGGCCAGAAAAATATGGAGGGAGGAGGAGATGATGGAGGAAGAGGAAGAAGAGGAGGAGGTGGTGGAGGAGGAGGAGGAGGAGGAGGAGAAGAAGAAGGAAGAGGAGGAGGAGAAGGAGAAGGAAGAAGAAAGAAGGAGGAGGAGGAAGTGGAGGAGGAGAAGGAGGAGAAGGAGAAGAAAAAAGGAGGAGGAGGAGAAGGAGAAGAAGAAAGAAGGAGGAGGAGGAGGAGGAGGAGAAGGAGGAGATAGAACCAAAAAATCATGGAAACTCGAATTTATGCTAAGAAGTTAGGACTTTGTATATTAAGTGCAGCAAGAAGGGATTAAAGATCTTTGCTTAGGAGAATGATATTTGAGGTCACTCTAGTGTTAAGTGTGAACAATGGGTGGCAGGACAACTAGGATGGACAGTCAGGAAGCTATGGCAGTTGGCCAGGGAAGCCTGATGACTTTGGCTAAAGTGACGGGAGTGGAGAGAAGTA
This sequence comes from Aplodontia rufa, assembly GCA_004027875.1. Classification (NCBI taxonomy): domain Eukaryota; kingdom Metazoa; phylum Chordata; class Mammalia; order Rodentia; family Aplodontiidae; genus Aplodontia; species Aplodontia rufa. Next base: position 26,715 of record PVKS010012659.1, read on the forward strand.
GACAGATTCAGGGAATAGTTTGGTGGTGGAGCCAATAAATCCTATTGATGGATTGCAATGTAGGAAGGGGAGAGAGGGAAGGATCAAGAATGACTCCAACAATTTTGTCTAGAGCAGTGGGGTTGGATGTTGGTGCCATTCACTGGGATGGGAAGGCTTTGGGAGGATGGGGCTTCCAGACCAGCTTGGTGTCGGTGATCAATGGGTGGCAATTATTGTCACCCTCATTGTCATCATCATTACTGAAGTGGATGCTGTGGTTTGCTGCCATGGTCTCTTCCCCAGGGCAATGCACCAAACTCCAGGTAACCGTGTGGGAGACAGCTTCTCTCACTAGAAACTGCCTTAGGCTGCAGCAAACTTCCAAGGTTCCACCTCCTCCCAAGCTGCCATGGTCAATGAATGGCTGAATGTGGAGTCACGCCCAACCTCCCTACCTTGATCAGAGACACTCTGAAGGGCCACCCTAGCTCCAGAGCTTCGGGAGCACCAGCCTGGGCCTTGGCTGTTGTGCATGCCGGTGCATTCTCCCCCGGGCGGAGCTACCTGCTCAGCTGCACACAGGTGTGTCTCCCGTGAGCACCCTAGCTTCTCACACACACCCCACCCTGAGTCTGGCTCCAGAGAACCTAAGGCAACTAACATTATCATCATCATCCCCGACATCGATTATTTCTAGAATCTTATCCAATACAAAAGCCAATTCTGAAGAATTTTAAAAACACCTCCCAAATTTTTCTAGCACCTCTTGCCTGAAATTACATAACTCCCCAGGCACTGCCTCCAACACAGACCCTTCAGAAAAGGCCTCCGGGGGGGCTGACATGGTGGCTCAGAGGTTATGGTGCTTGCCTGGCATGCGTTAGGACGTGGATTTGAACCCCAGCACCATGTACACAACAAAGTGTTGGAGCAATGAAAGCCACATGGAAAACTAAATAAAATTGATTCTCTTTTTTTCTTACTCTCATTTTCCCTCTCTCTCTTTAAAAAAAAAATTAATACAAAGAAATGGCCTCCTGGCCTAGGTTCACTAGGAACTGATGTCTGTGTTTTCTAGGATTTTTTCTACAGAGACACCTCTGTACAGCTCCTGGGCCCTGGTGTTGAGGAGGGGCAGAGACTAGTGAGCTGCGAGATATGCCAGGTGAGTAGACACACCACCTAAAGCCTGACCCTGGGAGGCCAGGGAATAGGGGACAACAGCATTCCCGGCTCCCTGTTGTGTTCAGGGAAATTGTGTGTTAATTATGCAGGGAAATTGTGTGTTAATTCTGCAGTCACACATACACCAAGTTTATGAAAGCTGTGCTTTCGTCTGGGTGTACATGTCTAATATTTATATCCATATACTGCAGAATGCACTGCTAACCACTAGCCTGACAGATGCAGGACCCCTGCACATGATTGCATGTGTTGTTCCCTAGACACACGCATCTGGTGGAGAGAACAACTGGGGGCTAACGTCCAGCCCCTATTCCCCTGACTGGCTGAACATCCTGGTAAGGCTCAGCATCTTCCTCTGGTCACCAAACTTTCTCCCTGACACAGGCTGCTTCTGCCCAAAGGGACACTTTTTTCCAACTTGCACAAAGGCTATAAGTGAGGTGAAGCAAGTTGAGCTGGAGATTAACCCTTGCCACGCAGCTCCGGGGGGCCTTCACTCCTCCACTTGTGTAGCAGCAGGGGGACCCTGCCAACCATGCTGCCAGCTGCTCCCCTCCTGGCACCCTCCCAGTGATGCTGGAGGACCTCAGGAGGCGGGAGGGACTGCATGTCAACCATTTGTTCCCCATTCCCGGCAGCATCACCCTGCCAGATTTTTCACCAGCAGCCACAGTGGATTCCAATTCACCCCTTTGAGTCACGCTCTCAGAACCAACCATGGCACCAACCAGCACCCCATCCTCTAAGTTGTAGCTCCAGCTCTGCAGAGTTTCTTCTGCAAGATTTCAAGTTCTAGCCACCCCAATCTCTTTCTTTGTGGAGGTTTCTTTCTAGGTGGACGTTAATATCTCTCTATGTTCTCATTAGCCACTTCATCTTTCTGGTCCTCGATTCTCTGTATTAAAATTGCCCTGTTAAAATATTTTGCATGGGTTCTACTGTTTTGATTGGCAGCTGTGGATGGCGTAAAGGCAAGCTTCATCCCTTCTAACTGTTCCCAGTCAGAGCCCCCAGCTGCTGGTGGGCCTGCACTCACTTGCTTCACAAACGTGCTCACATCATAATCCCTGCATACGGAAGGAGGGTTTGATCTCGTGCATGCACACACTAAAATTTGTACATATTGGGATGTGTAGCGGACACAACTGGGAGAACACATAACTCATGCTGGGAATTGGGAGTCCGGGTATTAGACAGGAAAGAGTGTTTTTCACGTAGTCTTCTGAGGTTTCCGCAATGAGCCATTTATTAGTCTTACATTTTGAAAAGCTGAATGAAAGTCGTGTGTTAAGTGCCATCTGAGTGCCAGCCTCCAGATACAGAGGTTCCCCCTTCAGCAAGCCCTTTGCTGCTTAAACCAGGCAGACGCTACAAACCAGCAGTGCCCATGTCTGGGTTTCCACTTGTCCTTGTCTGCAGATTCAGAAGAACATTCTGGAAGATTAGAAGAGGAGGGTGGAAGTCTAGACAGTGGTGGGAGCCCCCAGATGGAAGGAATAACCCTAACTAGATGGGAAGTAACCTTTGTGCTGCAGGGTCTTAAACGTCCCCTGAAGTCTCACGTATTAAAGGCTTGGTCACCAGCCTATAATGCGACTGGCAAGTGGTGGAACCTTTTGGAGGCAGGGCTTCTTTGGAGGAAGTTTGGTGGCTGCGGCGGATGGCCTTGAAGGGATATAGGAACCGCTCCCCAGGCCTTTTCTCTCTCTGCTTCCTGGACTCCACAACGTGGACAGGTCTCCTCCACCATGTACCCCTGCCACGATGCACTGTGCCACCAGCCCAAAGCAACAGGGACAGCGAACATGGACTGAAACCTCTGAAACCAAACGCCAAAAGAAATCTCTTCTCCTTTTGATTCTTTTGGGTATTACGTCACAGTGATAGAAAGCTAACACTTCTCAAAGTCATGCGTGTGGGGTAGAAACGTAGAAGCAAAGAAAGGGTGGGAAAGGGACCTCACAGCTGGAAGAACATGGTGTTTGTTTGTTTGGTTGGGTTTTTTTTTTTCAGGGACAGGGAGAAGATGAGAGAGAGAGAGAAAGGAGAGAGAGAGAGAGAGAGAGAGAGAGGAAGAGAGAGAGAAAGGGAGGGAGAGGGAGGGAAGGAGAGATTTTTTTTTTTTTTTTTTTACTTTTCCTTCTGGTCTTTGTTTCTCAGACACATAGTTGTGTACGTGGTGCTGGGGTTTGAACCCAGATCCTTGCACATGCCAGGCAAGCACACCAACCACTGAGCCACTGCTCCAGCCCCTGGAAGTCACTTTTTGGTTGCATCCCTGTATACAACCCCCAAACTGTCATTTCCACCCATGGTGCAGTTACCTCACAGTCTGAGCAGAATTGATCTCAATCCCAGTTTTATGGGTGGACCTGGACTGTTTCAAGCCAACTGGGGCAATCCTAAACCTCCGACTTAGGTAACTTTGGCCTAGGTAATCAGCTTAAAATCCTAGACATTTGCTTGATAATTATTAGAAGTGATGGTCAAAATATTTAATAACCTATCCAGGTCAGGCTCTAAGCAATCACTTTGGTAATGAGCTTATTGCCTGAAATAGCTCTACTTCTCTCTCGCTGGCTGTGAAGCATTCGGTTGGAGATGCCCTGGCAGCCCTTTTGTGTTCATGAGGCAAGCCACCACGAAGATTAAAATGATCCCAGAGAAAGACTAAATCAGGAGAACTGCATAGCCAGAGTCCTTGGTCAGACTGAGCCAAAGCCCACACTCCTTTATTGTTGAATTCTTTGTGTGAGGTTTCTGCACTTTCAAACTGATGGGTTTTTTAGTCTCTCAATTATCTCCTTATTTCACACATGGTTAAACTGAGGTCCAGAGCAGAGAAGGGCCCTGTCTAAATGCTGACAGCACCAGGACCTCGATCTTTTGTCTGTCAGACCAGTGTTCTTCTAATAAGCCATGAAACCTCTTCTACCACATTGTCTGCAGCCACAGGGACTCAATGAGTATTTGTTGGATGAATTAATTACTGAAGGAGAATGGGATCAGAGGGAAGTTCTGGCAGGGCTGTAGGATAAGCAAGGGCTGGGAGAGAGGGAGGAATGACATGGAGGAGGACAGTGAGAAGAAATGCCCAAGAGCTTATTCTATTTCTGTCACATGAACATATTTGTACTACAAAAGGCTTCATTAAACTCCAATATTCTTCTGTGAATAAATCTCTGCTTGCCACTGGGTCTAGGAACAATAAATATCCCAAACACAGCATTTTGAACTTCACTATAAAAATGATGGAAAGGGCTCTCTGAAGATCTCAGAGTTTCAGATCTAACCGGGACTGTGGTTGACGGGTGGAGGGGTGGGTAGCAGAGTCCCAGGCCTGGGCCGTACTGCTCCTTGGGACCAGGGGACAGGACAGACTGTCAGGGTGCAGTGAGGAAACACTGCCATTCTAACTCAGGAATTCACAGGCACATTAGGAGCGTAGGGCTGGTTCCTGGGTTGAGAGCAGGCAGTGCTGGCAGAGCCCCAGGTTCAGGTCTGCACCTTCCCTGGAAGCTTTGTGGTACTGGGCTAGGTTTGTTCTTCATGGAACCTTAGTTTGCATTATATATAAAATGGAAACAATACAGGCCCTCTGAGCTTGATCTTTGGAGCCGACGTTGGATTTTAGAGAAGTTACGTGGTGTATTAAGTAACTCTCGGTGTGCCCTGGGGAACTCCCTGCAAGCAAACGTGTTACACTTCCTGGAGGGAAGGAAGCACTTGGGTGTTCACAGTCAATGGGATGTGTAAGACCACAGATAATCTCACCTCCATTCTGTCCTCAGTTGCCACTAAGTGAGTGATAAAAATCTTTTGGTTGCCAGAGCTTTTCAGACTTGGGGAATTGGGGGTAGGGACTCAGCCTACCTGGAGCACCTGAAATAGGTAGATTTGGGGAGAGCTGAATGAGATAACGCAGCGCCTGGCGTGCGGGAGTCGTTTGATGTGTCACTAATGCGCTTCTTTGTGAGAACTGGGCTCCAGGTGGGGCTTCCCTTCTCTACCCCCAAAAAGGCCATTTTTTCCCCGGCCTCCTCTGAGGCTGCACTGAGGCCTATTTACCCTCTAAGGTTGAGGTGCTGTCAGCCACTCGACATCCCTAGCCAACGGCCTCTCCGCCCACCTCAGGGCTGGTGCCAGGGCCACTGCAGTCCAGAGCTCCATGCAGAGTGCCCTCGCCTGGCGGGGGCCAGCCCCTTCCTTTCTACCTACTTCTTAATGGGCCACAGGGGTTTCCACTGAGCCTTGCAGGTTTCTCCACAGGAAGCAAGGCAGATTCACATAGACCAGCTGCAGAGTAAGGCTGCCAGGTCAAGGGCAAGGTCATCAAGACCGACCTTTTAACCTCTTGTGCAGAAACCAGATGCAGGTCCAGATGAGGGTGAGATGCAAGGCAGCTGGGGCAGGAAATAGAAGAAAGCCTAGGCACCTCCCCTACCTTACCCTTGACCTGGCCCTGCTCATGCATGTGGACGTGAAGCCAATGCTGGCAACGTAACCAAGAAAAGGCAGGCTGGAGAAGAGAGACTTGGCAGAAGGGGCTTATATTTGTCATCTACTGCTGCCTAACAAAGCTAGTGGTAAAAACAACAGCAATCACTTCTGATCCCCCACAGGTACTGGCTCAGGACCTCCCAGGAGGTGGCAGCTAAGACGTTGGCCAAGATGGCAGTCCCTGAATGTTTGATCTTCCTAGGGGTAGAGAATGAAAAGTCCATTTCCAGAGTGGCTCATTCACACAGCTGCAGATTGGTTCTGATTGTCACCTACTGGCCTCAGTTCCTCTCCATGGGCCTCTCCCAAGGCTGGAGCCGTCCAAGAGACCCACATAAAAGCAGCCTTCATATAGTCTCAGAAGCCACACGCACCACCATCTCCAGAGCCTATTGGTCACAGGCTGAATTCATTGTGGGAGGGAATAACCTCACAAGAGAATGAGGACCCTGAGGTGAGGCTCACTCAGATGGGGACCACCTCAGACATTGTAATCACATCCCTTCAATACTACAGTTACCAGAATCCTGAGACTTCCAAAGCTCCCAAGATATCACCCAACCACAAGATCAGCTGGGGATCCAGGATGGCATCCTAATCACAGCGAGTGTGTGTAGGAATGGCCTGCGCTGCCTGAGTGCAGTTCCTCTCAAGCCGAGCACTCCCAGCTGAAGAGGCAAATCACCTGCCATTCACCCAACTTCAGCGGTGGGACAGGAGTGAAGGGCAGGATAGCTGCTCCAGATTCTGGCTCTTCACTCACAAAGCGGGAAACAAGACATACAGGAGTCACTGGCTCCTAGCTGTTTGAAATCCACCAGGACAGATGTCCATAGTGTCTTGATTATAATCCAACCCTGCTATTTCCCAGTAATGACACGCCAGGTCTCTTCAGTGCTCTTTGGAACTCCTCTGCAGGATCACCCAGGTCACTAGGAGCAGGCTCTGGGGTCCAGGTTGCAGTGACGGCATTGCTAAACTTTTTACCATGACACAATACAGAACCCTTGTCCTCCGGTTCCCAATAACATGCCCACACTCTCTTCAGTCCTTGCTGTGTCCTCATGGAGGCCACCAGGGTCTCTTGAACTTCCTTTAAGTTTTCACTCAGCTCTGCCTGTGTCCAGCCCCAAAGCCACCCCACATTCGTTACAGTATCACCCCACTTCCAGTTACCTAAATCTGCACTAGTGACCCCCTACTTGTCTATTTGGTGTGACAAATACCCCCAAACCTACTGAATGGAAGCAGTCATCACGTATTCCCTCCTAAGTCCTGTGAGGCAGGGGTTGGAGTGGGGTGGCTGGGTGGGGCTGGCTCAACACCTGGAGCTGCAGCCACATGAGGGCTTGACACAGCTGGAGGATCCTCTCCCAAGTGGCTCAGTCATGTGGCTGTGGGTGGGAGTTGGCTAAAGTAAAGTTCCCTCTTGGGGAGCCCCTCAGTAGGTCATCCTGACTGTCCTCAGGACATGGCCCCGGGAGACGGGCCATTGGAATCTCAGCGTACAAAGACATTTTGTGAAACAGCAGCGGAGGTGAGTATGAGGAAAAAGACATGCTTTGCTCGTGCGGCTGCAAATGAAGAAAAAGAGTTGGCCCATGTGGCGGAGTCACTGAGGGCTTCCCTGAGGAGGCAGGGCCTGAGCTGAGCTCTGGTGATAAGCCTCCCAGGCAGGCATGGAAAGGACAGAAGGGCTCTGTGGTGACACGGTATAGCACATACTAAGGCTCCAAGGTGGGAAAGTGCACAAGTCATTCTAGAACCTAAGTGAAGGCCAGTGAGGCTGGGATCAGAGAAAGGAGAAGCAGGAGGAAAGGATTAGGCTGCTGGGGTGGAGAAGCAAGTGCTAGACAATTAGGAAGCAGCAGATGCGACACCCAGCCCCGTGCATGTGTGTGGCAACTGACGCAGGTCGACCAAGTGCTTCGGTCTCACCTCAACTTCACGCCCGGAGGATGGATGCCAGCACATGGCAGTCACACACAGCAACTCAGCTGCTTGAACAAATGGGCTCAGGTCACACTGAGGGACCGAGACCAAGGTCAGACTCACTCCTCAACAAGAGCCACATTGCGCCTCCTCCCCGGTCCGCTTCCGCCCCCTCTGGTGCACACTCGGATGCACTTCTCCAGTGCACGCACAGCCTCCTGGAGGTGCACACACACCCCTGTCTCACATCACCCTCTCCCATGCCACCCCCAGCACCCAGGGGCTCCACTCCCATCAGGCGATCGCTGGTAAGATGATGGGCTTGCTGGCTTTCTCCATCCCCACTCCACGTGAGTTCCCAGAGCTTTCTGGAAACCCAGATTGGGCTATCATCAAAGCTCATGCAAGAAAATGGTGCTCATTTGAGTGGGTTCTAAGGCTGTTATTTCCAAGCTGAGGGAGGCCAGCTCTCCTGCCTGCCAGGCCTGCCCCAGCAACCGCCCCCTCAAGCTCCCCCGAGAACCTTCCAAGCAGAGAAGAGGACGGAAGGGAAGCTGCAGATTGGCTATGTACCTCTGGGCCTTATGAGCTAGAGAGAGAAGAGCCCACTTTAATTATCTTCCATTAAGAACTACCAACTTCCTCCTGGCATTTCCCTCCCTGCTTGTCCCCAGCCGATGGCACTTGGGACACGGAGAGGAGACAGCTCTTAGCTCTAGCTCCACTACTGGGAGCACCCAGACTCCGTTCTGACAATCTCATTGGTGAGCACAGTGCTCTCCCACTCTGCTGCTCTAATCAGCACTTCCCTCTTCTCCATTAAAACCAAGCATCTTTTCCACACTTGTGGGTTGATCGGCCTGTTGCTCTCCCTTCGGTGACCCCAGCCCTCCAGCTGGCCTCTCCAGTTGTGTCTGGCCAGCTGGGGTGAAGCAGAGCTCTCCTCTCCTGTGTTTTCAGTACTGTGCCTCTGTTTGTGCTGCCTCATGATCGGGTGTTGACATGAACTGCTTACAGATGGATGCTCCAAGCAGCCATCCTTGGGGTGTCTGCTGATGTGACATGGAAATCTTGTGTTGACATGGCTGGTGGGGACTCATTTTAAGTTTGGAGCCATGGGACCTCCATCCTAGTGGGACCAGGATGACACAGAAGAAGGAATACAGAGAACCTCTTGGACTTCAGCTTCACATGGGCACATTTGCAGGGCAGCTTCGGGAGCCCTCCACAGAAATTTTTACACAATGTTGGTCAAGTTAAACTTCAGCAGAGGCTGAGCAGTCTCTGGCTTCAGCATTGAGGCCAACCTGGCCCACCCAGGCCAGCCAGACTTTTCAACAGAGCTAAGACCAGGGGCGGGGGCAAGAGACCCAGGGTGAAAGATTTAAGGAGGCACTCACTCTCAGTGGCTGACCCCACACTTGCACGGCCTGAGAGCTAGTGCCTCCTTAAATTTTGTGCTGAGGCACTTCTGCCTCATTTTAGTCCGGCCCAGCCTGGGAGACAGGAACTAAGTGGGGCCCAGAGCAGTAGGGACGGTCCCCTTGATCATGAGAATACAGGGTTACCCTAGCTCCTTAGCGAAGAGGAAGTGCCGGCTGACTGGAACCCACTCTATCTACTGCGTGATTCTCTGGGGTTGTGAACTTTGTAGTTCCAAGTCCAATGTGTCAGTTTAGTCCTTCTCCCTGCTCCGTGGCTATCTTTATAAAGTCCTGTGTCTGTCAGTAGGAAACAGAAATAGTGTAGCTATTTTCAACAGAAATGATTCAATACAGAGATTTATTTTTCTTAACCAAGAAAGCAAAAAATCCATAGAAGGTCTAGGCCTGGAGAAGCAGGGTCTTGCCTGGGCCTCCAAAAGGTCTCTCTGAACACTGCAGAACTTACCCACTAGGGGAGCTGCTACCTCTGACACAGCAGGAAGGTGGAGAAGCAGGACACCAACATTGTGTCTCTTTGCTGTGGCTCAGAGATCCGAAGTCAGAAACCAGGGTCACAAAGCCATTTCAACTACTTTACTCAGCTCCTAGAAGGCTGGGGCTGGGACACGAAAACACTAAGGCAGATGCACTCCCCACCCCACCCCCAAGCCCCTGCCTGTGCTTGCACAGAAAGCAGCAAGGAGCAACCTTCACTTGTGTCTGCTTCCAGTCCTCAGCATGATGGCATCTGCTGGGCAGAACCAAGTTCACCGTCGAGCTCTAGCTGCAAGGGAGTCTGGGAAAGGTCTTTTTTATCTTTCAAACCTTTGTAGTATGGGAAGGTGCACTACAGCGGGTGAGAATGAAGGCTGAGGTCCATCAGCTGGTGCTCACCTGGAGTCCCTGCTAAAAGGCTCCTGCAGGTGGGGGAGCTCAAGCCAGCTTTGAGAGTAAGGACTTGGCCTGGCTCCCCCTCACAGTGCTCTCGAGGCATTCACAGTCCTGCAGGGCATGCTGCCCATAGGCCCTGGCACCTCTCCCTCCCAGCCCCTGAGGGCCTGCAAGAGAGCTAAGCAGCCCAGGGCAGGACACAGTCACACCCCACCTCCTCTCACTGTCCCAGGATCCTAAATGGGAAAGATTGGCCCTGCAAATGGGTGACAAATGTCAGGAATGATTCTCTCTTGAAGTTTTAGTCCCATTTCTGCAACTTTTATCTGGAATAAAAGTTGGTGACGTTTGTTCTGTTTCACCCAAGTACTTTTCCAGAATCTCCCACACCAAGATGTGGAAATAAGTTGGCATCTGATCTAACCATTTGGTGGAGTATATGTGGCTCTCTAACTGTCAGCTGGAGCCCCCAGCCCCCTCAAAGTCGAGCTCCACATGACTGACACTATTAACCCTTGCCTTGTGGGTGCCCCAGGCCTCCCTAAGACTTCCCTGGTTTCCCCAGTGGGCCCTAAGGCCCCAGCACAGCTCAGCCTCAGGTCCCCACTCCAGCGCACCTCTAGTCACACCAGCCTGTTACCACACCCTGCACAAATGATCAGAAGGAACACGGGAGATGTCCCCATTAGGTTTTGAGCAACTGCCTTACAAGCAACCTGTAGCCACACTCCTCCTCCTCCTCCTCTTCTTCAACTTACAAAAGTGACAACGTAATACAGAGCCACACTCTTGATTCCTAAAAGTCCTTTCAACCTCACTCCCACCCCCAGTGACCAGCACACATCTCTAAAGAGCTCTGCCACCCAGAGCACCCTAGCATCTCACCATCTTGAGGGCCACTCTGTCCTCTTTTTCTCTATTTTGTATCTTCCTTAAATTTTTCCTCACTCACTCCCGTCTCCAGAGCAAAAGTTGGGATTCTTCCATCTTCACCAACAGGTCAACTCGTTATTTGGGTCCCAGCTGATCATTTTGTCCTCAGAATCTCTCTCTGGTCCTGTGACTTATCAAGGAAATCTCTCACTTACTCAGGACAGTAAATGTCTCACCTCATTACTTGTGAGTTTAATAAATCACATACATGTATAAATATTTATTTATACAGAGCTATAAAATCAATATCTTCATGTAGAGACAAAATATGTCTAAGCATTTCTATTAGCGGCAATGTTTTAAATGGTGGGCTAAAAATTCTTATCTTCATGAAACTGTGAAATGACTTGCCCTCCCAGTTCCCCTTCTCACCCCTCCTCACCTTTCCTGTGGCAGCTCCTGGCCCAGGTGTGCCACCCAGCATGTTAGGTGTAATCAGCAGTTGTCATCATGAGAAATGAGCAGGCCAGCTGTGCCTGACCCCTGTTTGTTTTCAGGGAACATAGAGAAGCTGAGACAGTGTCTCTAAGGCCATGAGGGCTGACCCCCCACTGGCCTGTGACTCGTGGTTTCTTCCAGATGAGTCAGGCAAGGTGAACACGTTAACTGCACCAACTAGGGGCATTGTAACAATACGCGTATAAAAGGTGTCAGCACCCCCCCCCACACACACACACACGACTCTGGGTCCATGTGTGGACCCAGGACAGGATCTCTCAACCTCAGCACTGTTGACATTTGGGGTTAGATAATATGGGCTGCCTTGCCTTGTAGGATGATAGAAACATCCCAGGCCTCTACCCACTGGGTGCCAATAGCACCCCCACCAACCTGGGATAATCAGATAAGTCTCCAGACATTGCCAAATGTCCCCTAGGAAGCAAAATCACCTCCCTTGAGAAGCAGTACTCTGTCTATATAGACACATATTGTGGTACAGAAATGTATACATACATACAAACAATTAAATATTTATATGTCCTTATTTTAAGTTGGCATCTGGTATAAACTTTTCATTCAATCAGCATATGCACAAAACAGAAATGTGACATATTTTCTTCCTTTTCTCTTAAAAATTAATGTCATCTGTGATAATACTGACATTTGTGGTGACTGAAAAATGGAACCATCTTATCTTTCTGTACAGTTGGCATTTACCTCAACCAGTAAGGAAAGGGGTCTTTGGGGGCCTTACTTGGCTTCTCATGGTCCTTCCCACTCTCAATTCTGACTCCTTAAGCTTTGAGAAGACAGAAACCAAATGAGGTGTCCAGTACACCCCACACTCGTCCCTCACCAGCCAAGGCCTCCCAGGGATCCCCGTGCAAATCAACAAGGAAAAGAAGCTGAGCATGGTAATGCATGTCTGTAATCCCAATGGCTCAGGAGGCTGAGGCAGGAGAATCACAAGTTCAAAGCCAGCCTCAGGAACTTAGGGAGGCCCTAAGCAACTTAGCAAGACTCTGTCTCAAAATAAAAAGGAAAAAAGTCTGGGGATGTGGCTTAGTGGTTAATGCTCCTTACTATCAAAAACAAGTAGGGGGTTTGAGGGAGAAAGACAAGTTGATGTCCAATTACACAGGATTACTTTCTGACTAGCCCAACTATAATAGTATATTAGTCAGGATAGGCCAAACTGTGGTTCAAAAATAAATCCCTCAAAAATGGCAGTGGTTGAAGACACCCAAGGTTTGTTTTCCTCTCAGGTTTCGTGGCAACTGAAGGCCACACTGAGTTGCTGTTGTCTTGTTCTGGGCCCTAGGCTGACTAAGCAAACACGCGGGGAACAAGGGAAAGTACATACTCACTCTGAAAGTGTGTGCCCTCAAATGGATGTCACTTCTACTCACATTTCACTGGTCAAACCAAGTCCCACAGCCTGGCCTGAATTCAGCAAGTAGGAAGAAAGGACAAGAGCTGATGGATGGTCGCAGAATTCAGGACACATTCACTAAGTCCTCTCACTGAGCACTTCCCATCTTATCCGTCCCAGACACTCTCACCCTAGCCCCAGCCCTACCCTACTTTATGCCAACCCTCCTCCTGTCCTTTGGCATAGGATTTCCCAAAATCTCTCTTCTCTTCCATACCCACATAGAAATAATTTTCAGGATCTTCATTGTTTATTTAGCCACCATCTTCCCAGCCCCCTTTCCCTTTATCAAAGATAATGAAGAATAAGTTTTCAAACCTTTTGCAACCCAAAGTCCAATTCTAACTGAGGTTGCAAGGATTAGCTTCAAATTCCAGACTCAAATGATCTCTTTCTCTGGGATGTTTAAAAAGAAAGTCCACAGCAGGGATTCTAGATGACATTTGGAGCTGGACACTTCTTGGCTGTGGGGACCGTCCTGTGCATTGTAGCATCCCTGACCCCTGCAGCATTCCCCATATTAGGACAACCGAAAATGTCAGCAGATTGTCAAAAATCCCCTGGGAGGAGGGGGATAGCATTGCCCCTGTTCAGAATCACTATTATAAGGAAGATCCAGCCCATTGCTGGATCCATTTCTCTAATGTGGACTCACTGAGTCCTGCTAAGCTCCCACTCATTCACCAACGAACTTATTCCAAGCCCCTATCCATGCCCAACCCTGGCTAAGGGCTGCAGATGCCAAGATGACATAGACGTGGCCCCTGCTCTCCAAATCTTCGCGTGCAGTGGAAGAAACCAGCAAACACATTAAAAACAAGTTCAATTCAATGAAATGCTTGCAGAATTCTATAAACAAGTGGTCATGGGACACCAGAAGGGAAGCCTGTGACACGGAAGGCTGCACCATGAAGTATGTAACTGAGTCCCAGTAAGGATGCTTCCTCTTGCTAGGATGCTTTGTAGTTTGATTTATATCATCTCCCTTGATCCCCAAACAACCCTGAGAAGTTGCCACTCTCCCCATTTTATAAGTAAGAGAAGTGAGGCTCCAAAAGATTGAATGACTTCCCTAGATCATGCAACAACTGTACAGCAGAACTGGGCCCAGGACTTGGGTGACATAGCTCCCAAACTGGTTCTTCTTGGAATTCCACAAAAGCCTAGGAAGCTCTCAGGGAACTGAGAGGATCGCCCATGCAGCTTCAGGATGATATGCTTCCCCCTCCAGACATATTCAGTCAAGGTGCCTTGGCCTCAAGAAAGATCGCGATTGTCATACCAAGAACGCAAAGAGAAAACCAAGAGTCAATACTTTTCATTTCAAAATAGATTTTTGGTTCTCATAGTGAAACAAATTCTGGAAAGTTAAGGATTTTGATTTGCAAGAACTGCTTTTTTTCAGTTCTAAAAGTATCGTTGGGAGCAGAGCTGTGAAGGAATTGGGGTGCAGAGTGTAGCCTGGGGGATAGTTGGAGAAGCAGATTGCCATGCTGTTGAGATTAGGTATAGACAAAAAGACTGGGGAAGGCAGAGGGGAGCAGCAGAGGGGACTGCTGGTGTGCGAGGCTGGGAAAAGGAACCATCTCCCTTGTGATTTGGACCTTGATGGGAGAGGAGGACAGACCGGGTGCCTGACAAGGTTGAGAAACGAGAAGGGAGAGGCCTTGGGATCCTTGCACACCTTGCAAAAGGTCTCCTGTCCAGTGGAGGATCCCAGACATTTGGACCCAGATGGCCTCCCTCCCCCAGCCTTATGCAGAGAGAACAGATGGGTTTCTCCACAAAGGGGGTTACCTGAGAGGCAGAGCCTCCTGGGGGACTCGCAACAACAGGAAAGGATATCGGTCAGGATCAAATGAAGATACTGTCACATCTCAGCTGATGTCAGCAAGGATAGGGAACAAAGGTGCAGACTGGATGGCAAATCTCAGACGCCCATAGGAACAGATGCTGACAAGAGAGCACCATTGGAACAGGGTGCAATGGTGGATGACAGTGGAGACAAAGAGCAACAAGTCCAGCGAAGATCCAGACTCATTCTGATTGGACCATCCATGCCACATGCCCAAGGCCAGAGGAGTGCATGCCCAAGGCCAGAGGAGTGCATGTTCTGACGGGGGGAGTCCTAGGTCATGGGATTCGCTCCAGGAGCTGAGGATTCACTCTCAACCAGACCTTGATGACCAAATCAGGAGAGGGTGGAGCCTGCAATAAAAGCAGAGCTGTGGCTAGAAGGGGACTGAATCCTGGGGAGATGGACAAGTGTCTATGAAAGAAGGTGTTTGAAAGAGTCTCGGAGGGAATGCACGTATTATGGATGCTTACCCAGTGTCCATTCCCATCATCTTCCTTGGCTCAGGATATCAGGAGGAGACCAGGTGCTTCACTTCATTTTCTATTGTAACAATGAGGGCTAAAGTGGAAAATACCCATCTGTCAGATTTGCCCAAATGGGAAGGTATATTCTACCGTAGGCTACTCTCCTTTGAAAATGAGCCAACTGAAGACAGGCCCATCGTGTGTCACTGTGGCCTTGGACTCCAACTTTCAGCTCCCACCAGCTTCCAAGTGTTCACAGAGAGAAGTTTAGGCTGGGAGATCTACACAGAGGCCTGGCCTGAGTCTGTCCTGGAAATGCCACAGTCTGATCTTTGCACCCACAAGGGGAAGGAAAGAACAGCAAGGTAGAGCCCACATCCCTCTCTCCAGATTGCCCTGGGATTGAGCTTCTCAGTCATCTAGCCAATGCCCTCATCATTGTGGCTTGGGGAGATAAGTGAGATCACCCAAGGAAACACCACTGGCCCAAGAGCCAAGATTCAAACTCAGTTATGCCATCCTCTTTCCACGGTGCTTGTAGTCTGAGGCATCATCCAGGCCCTGAATCTTGCCCCTACTGAACTGGTAGATGCCACTCACCCCAGGACAAGCATACAGACGAGGGCAAGGAAGCCATCAGAGCTGCTCAATGTCACACAGCTGAGCAGGGGTGCCAGGTGGGAGAACCCAGTACTTCTTTTGACTGTGTCCAATGCATGTCCTCAGCCATGCTTGCCTGAGACCCCAGCCCAGCATCCTGAGAGGCCAACCTCACACATCTAAGTCAGGGTCAAGAAGACACGAAGCCACAGCACCTGATGAAGATGAAACCACAGCTTCATCGCAGCACCTGACTCTAGGGCACATACACAGAAACCTATCCACACCCAAACTATACAAAGTGGGGTCCACGGACCAACGGCATCAGCCGTGCCTGGCCACTCCTACAAATGCAACACTCAGGCCTTCTCCAAAGCCAGGGTCTTCATTTTAACAAGATCCCGGGGGAATGCTTGAGCACAGTTCAGTTTGAGTACTGCTTCTCTGCTTCTGGGAAGTGGGCTATTCCAGCTTGAGTGGTTTCCCATCACAGGTTGTCCCCACACTTTGCTGCTGCCATAAACGCCCTCATTAGCAACGCTTAGGGTGTACACTTAGGAGTTCCCAAAACACGCCTGGCCCCTGTGTACAAGAAAAGGACACTACCAGCTCTCCAGGGTCCTAGGAAGTGAGTTAGGAGGTCCTCATCAGTGACCAGAAAAGGAGCTGAAGAAACCTCTTGGATATTCCTGTCCTGGAGCCACCTTCCCCTTCTGGTGAATGATCCCCACTCCTCTCTTCCTTTAAATAACTGTGTTTGTAAACAGACCTCCCCATGCCCCCATAAAGGGAAGTCCAAGCGAGAGCCCTACTTCACTGGAAGCCAGCATCTGCTAAGTGACACAGCCCATTCTTAGAGTCCCAAAGGAGCCATCTGGGACTGTGGAGCCTCCACCTGAGGGCATGTCACATGCAACGCTGCTTGCCTGCTTTCACCATGGTCCTTTTTCTCCCGTGCAATTTAACTTTTTAAAATAAATGTCAGGTGCTATTTTTGGATAACTGGTAAAATACATGTTCTCTCCTCCTTCCCCTTTCTCAGCTGACTTTCTATCACGTGGCACAATCATGTTATAGAGACCAGCACATATGAGCCGTAAAAAATCTTAGTGGGAAAAAAAAGATGGAAAGCTTTCATCTTCCACTGTTTAGCAGGAAACTATAATGGTAGGAGCACTTTCCAGTTCCACAGCCAGGGAACGTCGCTCCATACCATACGAGTCCATGAGGATACGCGTTGATTTTGCTGGGAGTGGGGGTGGGAAGAGGCAGGCGCTTTTGACCATTTGTGCTATCACTGAAAAGTTAAAATTAAAAACAAAGCCGAAGTGTTGAGCCCCCTCCTCCTTTCTTGTTGACGGGATGTGACATAAAATAGTGCTGACCCAGCTGAAATCTTCAGAATTCCAAGTCAACATCAGATCTCCATGCACCATATTTTTGACTTGCAAATGCCTTCCAAGAATAGCTGGAGTGTCCTTATTAAGCCCGGCTTGTGATGCATCCTTCCTTAGCGCCGTCTGCTCCCGCACTGTATAATTCATGGACTTGCCTTATGAAGTGAGGGAGGGATCGAAACCGTGACCAGCCCATGAACCCAAGCTGACACTTCAATTATTTCAAAAGGAATATAGAAAAGGCTGAAATCTGACCGGTCTTTCAGCCCTGTCCGGGGGATGCCAAGTCAGCCTTCTTCAACTAGGTTCCAGGTCCGGCCGCTCCCATCCACGCTGGGAGCACTGGATTCGGCAAAGGAAAACTGTCACCTTAGTGAACACCTTAGTGAACAGGTGTGCTTGGCCATGACATGGCATCTCTAGGAACAATGGGGCAGCCCAGAAAACAGGCTTGTGGGCCCTGGTATTTAGAGTTGAGATTCTTTAATGTTAGCAAGAAAGGGCAAGGCCAATCGCAATGATAATCACCATGGTTACCACACAGGAGCTGGTCCAGCCTGGGCTCTGCTCAGATGCCTGGCGTATATCACCTCATTCAAGCCACAGCAAAGCAAGAATTCCTATCCTGCTTTACAGAGGAGGAGACTGTGTCCCAGTACCTGGCTTGAAGCCACACGGTAATGGAAGAAAGTCCTAGGTTCACAAGCAGCTCTGCTGGCTCAAAGTCCTGCTGACACTGGGCACTCTCCCCAGGGGACATGCAGATCTCCAGGGCTGGATGCAGTGGTCTATGGGGAGATAATAGCAGAAAGACTATTTGTATTTTAAAATCTCAATTCAAAATTTCTGTATTGGTACATTTCCACAGTATACATGTTATTACATTTAAATGTACATAAGGAATAAATAAATACGTGTACATATGTGGCAGACTGTGATCTGATTTTTTTCCCCTTGATAGTGAGAATAGATTGGAAAGTTTAGAGACCACTGCTCTTAACTTCTTCCTCGTCCTGACCCGTGTCTGGGGGATTCTGCAAAGGGGCTCTGACAGCTCTTTCTCCCCTTGGGACCCTTTGTGAGATCCCCGTCAAGACCACATGAACACCATCCTGACAGTGGCAAGTGTGACTTCCTCCACCTCCTCTGCCCATCTAGTTGAAGCCCAGTCTTCTAGAAGCTCAAGATGACTTCAGCCTGAGGAGGGCTTTCTGAGGCTCCTGCCTCCTCTGTAAGCAGTAGGGGCTTTCCCACAGAGGGCTTGTTCCTTCTGAGCTGGGAGCCTGAGGCTTCAGATCCCAGGTGGGACCTTGCCCTTCCTATGCCCTGTCTCTCAAGCTGTGTCTGACTGTACAACACTCCCACTGCTGCCCCTCCAGCCAGCGATGTCATCTGAACCGTGGTGCTTCCCTTGCCTATGCCATGGTGTGGGTACAGATCTGAGGATTACACAGGGGATCAATGAGCTACATGTTTATGAACACCCTTGGGGAAGGCAGAAGACCTCTTTCTTCTTTCTTTCTTTCCCTCTCTCTCCACACCTCTCTCTCTCTCTTTCTTTTTTCCTTCTTTCTTTCTTCAGTACCAGGGATTGAATCCAGGGGCACTTAACCACTGAGCCACATTCTCGGCAATTTTTACTTTTCATTTTGAGATAGGCTCTCACTAAATTGCTTAAAGCCTCCCTAAGTCACTCAGATTGACCTCAAACTTGCGATCCTCTTGACTCAGTCACCCAAGTCACTGGGATTACAGGCATGTGCCACTGTGCCCAGCTCAGAACTTTCTAAAAGAACCTCATAGCCCTGCTTCTGTCCTCATGCATACAGCTTAGCTGGATGGCAGGACCTCACATTAATTCAGAAGGTGTTTACTGAGCATTTACAGGGTAGGCACCAGGGTCCAGGCAAAGAGTAACCATCCAAAGTCTCAGCTCCAGAGTTACCTCTGTGTCGGGGAATGAGAAGAGAAGCAAGAAACAATCTAACAAAAGTAATCCCCACTACATACATGGGCTACAAAGATCATAAAAGAAGGGAGATAAAGAGTTCCCTATGTGAGGAAGAGGGAAGAGCATTCCAAGCAGAGGGAACAGCCAAGGCAAAGGCTCAGAGGAAGGAGTACATCTGGTTTTTTTCATCGGGACAAAAAAAAAAAAAAAACTCACATTGGTGGGACAGAGGGATCAAAGACTGCATGGTGGCAAGGAAGCCAGGGGAGAGGACCAGAACTGATAGATCACACAGGGTCTGAATTTTCCATTGTAAGGAAGCATCTTCACCACACACCCCCAACTTTTATCCCAGGTGATAACTAAGTGCAAAGATGAAAATATCACCCATGGTCCTCTTCCCTCACACAGACAGACTCCCCTTGGAGATGCTGGCTTGGATGCTGCTGAAGCCCAGAGTTTGGGGGAACCTGCTGGAAGCTCAGATGGTACAGATGGGCCCACCCACCCTACCTCTGAGTCCTTCTCCCAGCTCCCTCTTCTAGCATAATCAGGTCCTGGCAGCTGATTGAGATGTGATTGGCAGCCAGCCGAACCCACAGCGACTCTCTGCCCTCTGCGCTGTGAAGCTGAGAACTCATCACAAAGAGCTCCTCCCCAGTTCCAGGCAGCCCCCAGTTCCCATGCTGAGGTTGCCACCTCCCTCTGGATGTCTAGAAGCCCCAGAATACCAGCCTCAGCTCTCAGAACTAAGGAAATCTGGGCGTCAGGCACAGCATGTGGAGAGCAGCTTCCACAGCTGCCACCCACAATGAGTAGCACGAACACACAGGCCCTGTGTATCAAAGAGCCCTGGCACAGGGGTCCCTGGGGAGCAGCAGGCTTCCTCCAGGACGGCAAGGCTAGGTTATAGTTGCTGGGGCAGGGGATACCCCAGAGATGCCCATGAAGTGAGGGAGCTAATGAGAGCAGCCATCACTTCCTAGTGCAAACCCCCGTGTGCCAGACTCTGTGCTGGGCTCCTGACACCCATAACTCATCACCTTCACCCCACCCTCACCCAGAAACCTGCAACTCAGTGGTTAATAGCACCCCTTTTTACAATGAGGAAACTGATAAAGCAACTTGGAACCTGAGGTCACTGTGCTAGGGGGTGGCTGGGAGGGGGTCAGCAGCCTGTGTGCTCCTCTGCCTCTCTCTGCATCTTTCTCAAGGCCTGGAGTCTTGGCTGACCCTCCTTTTGGGCCAAGCCCAGGCCACTGCAGGGGATCTCTCAAGGACAAAGACTTTATAGTGGATGAACTTGGAGCTGAGCCACAGAGAGAAGACACTACCCAGAAAACAATGCTGGGAGAGTAATAAAAAAATAAAAAAGGGCTGAGGATGTGGCTCAGTGGTTAAGCGCCCCTGGGTTCAGACCCTGGTACCAAACAAACAAACAAAGAGAGCAGCAGGTGGAGTTGAAGAGGGAAGCAAATCACATTGGAATTGGAACCAGAGACCTGGGCCGGGATCTGAGCACTCTGTACCTGTTTCTGCATCTGCAAAGTGAGCATTGTCATGAATCCCTGTGAAGTGGCCCTTAGAGTCCATGGGCACCTGCACAGTGCCCAGCCCAGAGTGGCTCATGAATGTTTCCTGGCATCCTCTGACCCTCCTTTTCCTCTCCTTCAAAATAAGTACAGTTGGCCTTTGGAGCAGGAAGGACTGTGGCTACCTGGGGAGGTTGCACAGGCCTCCTGGAAGAGAGGCACCTGCCCCTCCTCTGGACCCACCGCGGCCAGTCTCAGCAGAGCTGCAAATGTGATCACTGCCAAGTGTGTCACTGCTTGAGCTTTGGTTTCCTCATCGGTATCACGAAGGTAAGCGTGACAACTTAGATTGTGCGTATGAAGGCTCCCCCACAATGTCCGGTAAGGCAGCTAGGAGCCCAGAGATTTGGGACCAGGCAGAGTTCTGCCAGTGGCATTGCCTCAAGCAGGTCACATATTGCCTGTACACTCTATGTCACCTCACGGCCCTCTGAGTCTCTGCTTCCAGTGAAAAGGCCTGGCTGTAGCTCCCCCAAGTTTTTCTCTTGACATGAAAGCCCCTTCAGGGTTGGGTTCCAAGCTAGGGCCCACTCTGCTCCCATGTCTTCCCCACCAAAGTGCCAGCTGAGATGCCACCCCTCTGGGGAACAATGTGCATGTTCAGAGAGGGAAAGCAAATGCTGCTGAGCCACATCCTCTTCCCAGGTGCCTTTGAGAGAAATAAGAAGAGGCACAGGGAGCAAGGAGGAAGAAGTCTGCCTTTAAAAATCACAAGACACAGACTCTCCCAGCCGGTTGAGGGCAGGGCCCCCGGCACCCTAGCACACTTCCTGCCTGACCTGGGGCCTAGCTGACCAGGATGTTGATGGAAACCAGTCCCAGCCGGAGTAAGGTGTCTCTGACCACACACTCGGTCACATATAAAGGCAAGCAGAGAGCAATTTCAGACCAATGGTTTGTCACCTGCTAGTGGCAGGTGACAAAACCTAGTGAGCAGCCACAAGTGGGCCCCAGGCTTCTGGCATGGAAACGCTCCCCGCCCCAGCCCTGGTCTCCCACATCCTAGGTACATCTCCCCCCAACAGCCCCACCCCACACCAGTGGTGAGCTCAACACCAACCTCCTAGACAGGGCTCAACGGTGGGGACGCACGCACCGGGCTTTCAAGTCAGTAGTCATCTCAGGTTCAGGTGTTGAATGCTTGGCTTTGAGCACCTCCCGCTACTGGAGGATCCTCCTAGAAGGGGGTCTGCAGCACTCTGGCCAAACTTCCCCATTTTGTAGGGAGATTTCTCCAGTGCCCCCATCCCTTGCGAGCAAACCTCCAACCCAGGAGGAGGGGAAAGGACATGGAGGGACATAGAGGAGGCTGGGCAGGGGCCTGCTGATGGGGCTGTGTGCACGCGCCTCGCCCTCTTTTCCTCCTCCTTCCTTCGTTCTTTCTTCCCTTCCTTCTTTTCTGCCCTCCCCAACCCAAACATTAACTGAGCACCTGCTTTGTGCCAGCCCTGGCCAATTGCCTCAGCACAGGGTGGCAAAGGAACACAGAGCAGCGCAGCTCTCCTGAAGAAGCAGAGGGCCTGGCGAGGGTCAGTGCAGAAAGGGCTCCTCCGCTGAGGGGTCTGACCACTGCTTTCTTTCACATACATGGTCACCAAGGGCCCAAAAGGAGCCTTGCTCAGGCAGCCCTCTCAGGACCTGGCCTCCTGCTGCTGGGCCTTTACTTGCCTGGCTCCCTCCCCACTCTGCCTAGTCCTCTACTTTCCCTGGCTCCATCCTGGACTCCAGTTCCTCAGGATCCACAAGAACAGAACACTAATAGTGCAATTCCAGAACGGCAGGGCAGAAGAGGGGCGGCAGGGTACAGTCACTCTTGAAAGTTTCCCCCATGTGGTAGCCCACGGGCATCGACAGACCTGATGGTGAGTATCCCAGAGAGGTTCAGTGCCTTACCAAAAGTCCCCCAGCAAGAAGGGCAGCACCGGGCCCAGAGCCCCATCTCTGCTCTCATATTTCAGGCTCCAGCCCCTCTTCTCTGCTGCAGTCTCCACAGCAGGGCACATTCCACTCCCCAAGCGGATGTCCAGGCCTGGTGTTCCTCCAGCCCAGAGAGAGCGCCTGGTGGAGGGTGTGCAGTACAGAGGGGGAGCAAGAGAAAACAGAAAGTGCCAGTGATTCATGTTTCTAAATGTCATGTTATTCCAGGCGCGTTCTCGCCTTGCCCCCACCTTCATCCACCCCCCACCTGCCATCTTGAGAAACCGGCTGCAGAGTGGAGGAGGAGGCTGAGACACCATCCTCCAGGGAGGCTGCATTGGTGCCCTGTCCACAGGAAAGCCCCAGGTGAATGAGGAGCCGGGGAAGCACTGTGCAGGGAGCCAAGAGACCTGGGTGCCAGTTGTGAGACCCCTCACACGTCCCTGAGCCTCTCTGTGCTTCCTTTTCACCTTCCCCCCTGTGCTGTGAGGGCTGGGGAAAGGCTTGGGGCTCCCAGGGTGGCTGCATATTCTGCATCGCCTTATGGCCAAACGAAACAGATTCTTGGGCTGCACCCCTAGAAACTCTGATTCCATAAGTTAGAGAAGAGACCCGGGGATCTGAATTTTTAACCACTTCCCTATCCCCGCCCCCAACCTGGTGATTCTGGTGCAACCAGGCTACTGAAGGATGTTTGAAAATCTCTGTACTGCATGTTCCCTTCACATTCTGGTTAGTCTTCAGTCTAATTTGCCTCCTTCAAAAAGCCCTCATTGGTTTACCCACCCCTATCTGCCAGCTCTAGCCCTGCCGCTTCTGCCCTTGCCCCGGGCCCATATGTATCTCCTGTGCTTCATGCCCTTAGTCATCTGTGAGTGTGTGTGTGTGTGTGTGTGCGTGTGTGTGTGCATTTTTGAGCTCACAGATGAACCCCACATGTTTCATAGAGGAGGTGCTCAGCCCTGGAGACAGCTGACCCCAATTTTTGAATTCTGCTGCACCAGGTTGGGTGACCCTGGGGAGGTGATGTAGCTTCTGCAAGCCTCCATTTCTGCATCCTTTCCATGTGCCTAAGCAAGCATTGCCTCCTAGGGTGGCATGCAAGACTTTCCTGAAGTGAGATATAAGAGCTCTCATCATGGGCCTGGGGGTGGGATGGAGGGTAGGAGGTAGGCATTAAGGGCAAGAAAGGGCAGCTGGGTGAATGGCAGATCGCACCCAGAAGGGTGCTGTGTTACCGTGGGAGATCTGGACACCTTCTTTCTACCCAACATGTGCCTTCAGGCAGAGGTCTGGGCTAGCTGTCAGTTAGGGTGTCCGTAGGAAAGAGAAGTCCCCTAAATGGTTGAACGGGAAAGACCCAGATGGAGTAGGCAGTGGCGGCTGACAGAGGCCTGCAAGGTTAAAGGAAACTGAAAGGGACAGAGAGGCTCCTAGAGCAGCAGCGGGCCTCTGTTCCCACCCTGAAGCTATGGAGGCACGGGGAGCTGGAGCAGTGCAGGAGGGGCCACCCTGTGAGATCAGCAGCCAAAGGCCTGGCATCTCACAGGAAGCAGCAGGGAAGTATCTGATCTCTTCTTCCCCCATTCATGCTGGTAGCACCCACTGGCCACACTCATATGGTAGCCAGAGGTCCCTTCTGAAAGCACAGACAGGGGTGTGAAGGCTAAGTGTTGAATGGCAGAGTGCAGGCACCCAGGATCAACAGCGTATAACCTACTCCTCCACCTTCCCAACTCTCCACATCTCCTGTGGGCCAGATGTGTCTATCAGAAGACCTGGGTTTGAGCCCCATCTCTGTGGCAAACACACAGGGCCACAGCAGGAATTCACATCTCTCTGGCCTCAGTTTCCTCTTCTGGAAATGGTGGGTGTTAAATCAGCCCTTCTGAGCTACAACCTCCTGTCGTCACCTGAGATTTCCCTGCCCTGCCTTTGGAAGAGGGGAGCCTGCCAGGAAAATGAGCTTGGAGAAGAAGGAAGCTGAGCAAATGGGAAATTAATTCCGGGCGGTGAAGGGCAGAGGCTGTTGTTTGTGATGTATAACTTACTCTTTGTGTCAAACTGTGTACTGTGTATATCAGTGGGATGGCAAGAAAACCGAGATCTATTACTTAGAGTTTAATCTGTTCTCTGTGCTGGAGAAGGCAGAGGGAGGGGAAGAAGACTACAACTTTAATCACAGCCCCAACTCGAGATGTCAAGCTGCTCTGGGGTGTGTTAGTAAAATGATGTCGTATTACAGCTTCCCAGACAGCTCCCCACACTGCGGCTTTATCTGCCGAGCTGTAAATTAGCACACCTACTTTACGCTCTTCAGGTAAAACCAGTAATTTAGCTGAAAAATACACACACATGCACACAGCGCGTGGGGTGGGGGGAGCCGAGGAGGGGGCCGCCCCCCCTTGAGCATGAATAGCTAAAATGAGCAAACGGGAATGGAAATGACACCTCGCTGCACCTCCTGTCATTAGTGCACCGGCTCTCGGTGCCAGCCCCACCGCCAGCCCACCTTCCTCTCTACCTGCCTTGGTGCCTCCCCCACACCCACCACCACTTTTCCCCATGAACCGTAAATTACATGCTGACACCTTTAATTTGTGCAAAGTATGCCTGGCTGCGCCTGGCACCAGCAGCCGGCTGCTATAATAAGGTCAATCTATATTCATTGTCGCAGCACTTGATGTGCCAGATAACACAGGGAGGCAGCATAGTGGTGGCTTCTCTGGGCTGGGGGGGGCGAGGTGGGGGTGCCTGCTGCCGCTCATTGAGGCCTGGCACCAGTTGGCATGAGTGATGCTATGATTTAGCTAATCACCATCAGTTCTTCATCCTGTCTCTTCCTGGAGATGGTCGCAGCACACTCCTGCCTGCCCCAGCCAGAGGGGAAGCCCCCGCCCACCCGACACTGCCTCCGAGGGACCACCAAGTAATGTCGGACTGTCCTTTCTGGGGATTGGCCCCAAGCGGTATGTGGGCCAGGAGTGTAGACCCCCTCATCTTGAGGAAGAGATGCTATTGGGAGTGTCCTGGGGGAAGTGTTTCTGCATTCTAGAGACCCAGCCAGAGGCAGAAATCTCACTGGCACATCACACGGTATAAGCCAGGTTTTGAAGCCACAGAATTCCAAGTTCAAATCCCAGAGCTGCCACTCTCAAGCTGTGAGAGTTTAGTGAAATCATTTAACCTCTCTGGGTAACTGGGTATTTTTTTAATTGGTGTGTTATAATTATACATAATAGTGGGATTTGTTGTGCTGATTTTTTAAAAATTCTGTAAAATAGAAATTCTATGCCTGGCAGGGAGAATATAAGGATGCAAAGAATATGTGAATACAGCTCCCAGTGTGAGTCTGCACACAGTAGGCACTCAGTCGCTGGCAGCAGATATTATCAGAGCCCTACTGGACCCATGACGTGTGTGGGTGGGTGATGTCTGAATGTCTGTTTTCAAGGGGAGTTCAAACCCAAAAGGCTTTTTAGGGGTGGGCTGAGGGTAGCACATGAGCCCATTTTGAGACAAACCATACCAGCCCAAGGCTATGCGGAGGCAGATCTCAGCTCCTGAAATGTCTGCGCAGGAGAAGTTCCAGGAAGCACCTATTTCACATCTGGGAGGGTCTGAAAGATAGGGATGAACCAAGTTTTCAGCCTTGTACAAGCAGAAAAGCACAGTGGCCCCATTTTATAGGGGGACTTGGAGATCGCCCAGCCCAACCCTCCATGCTACAATGGAAGGAGAAGACAGGGAGGTGGAAGTGGAACATGGCAAGTGTCCTAGGAGCAGGGGGCCAATCTGTCTTCAGCACTGCCCAAGGCCAAGGAAGAGGGAGGAAAAGAGACCGCTGGACCTGTGACTGCTGGACCTGTGACCCAATGGCTCCTAACCCAACAATGCCCTGGGGACCAAGTGCCACTGAAAAAGTGCAGTTG
>PVKS010012660.1:0-53098 GCA_004027875.1 Aplodontia rufa
ATTGTATAGCATTAAATACAATTAAAATTTCAATTAAGAAACATCAGCATCAAAAAGGATAAGTGATCCAAAGGCAAGAATAAAAAGAGACTAAAGGAAAGAATAAGTCCAGTAGACATAAATATGTTAGAACATAGAAAAAATCATAAAATAAAAGAGTTAGTAATAGTTTTAAAAGCATAACATCAGTTATCCTAATTAAGGAATAGACAGATGGTGATGGGAAGTCAGTAGATAAGAAGTGGTAGAAATGCCAGTTGACCAAATATCAATTTTTAAGTAGAAACAACCATTAAGTCTAAAGATATCTGAAAAACAATCATGAGGCCTTTTTTCAATTGTTTAAAAATATTTTAAAACTTTATTGAAATGAATATATGTCTTAGGGATTACAAACAGAACATTTCTATAGATTATTTCTATGGAAATTAGAAAAATTTGTCAAAAATCTCAGCTATCCAAGCCACAATGGTTTCATGCTGAAGTCTATCAAAACTTTTTTTTTTAAGAGAGAGAGGGACAGTAAGAGAGAAAAAAAGAGAGAGAATTGATTGTATTTAGTTTTTCATGTGGTTTTCATTGCCCTGAAACTCCACTGTGCACATGGTGCTGGGGTTCAAATCTGTGTACGTGTGCATGCCAGGCAAGCACCATAATCACTGAGACACCACTCTAGCGCCTCTGTCAAAACTTTTAAGAGCAGATAATATCAAGGCCACTTAAATTGTTCCATAAAATAAGTAAACAAACAGAATTTCCAAAACTTTTTTTAGTCATATTAATAGATGTAAGAAAAAGATATGAGTATTTTCTGTGTACGCTAAAAAAAGATTTGACAAATTGGAACAATTCTTAATTTAAAATAAAAGCAATCTTTTCCTAACATGCTACACACATTTATACTAAAGTCAGGAGCATTGATATTCCACTTTGTAGATTTTAACCTCCAGATATGTGAAGCTGACTTACTAATAAAGCTAAGTGCACACAGTCAGAAAATTCAGGTCCAAAAATTATTAGAATAAAAATTATTCATTCTTATAAATATATACCCAATTGGTTTTCAACCAAATGTTATAATGAAAAATAGACTCCATCCTTAATTTCCATAAAAAGATGAAATTCTTAGAATATACTGAATAAAGTTCTATATGAAGATATCAAAAGAAATTGGAGAAGTGAGCGGACACACTATGCCCTTGCTTTGGCAGATGCAGCACGGAAGAGAGAGATCAGATCCCTGTAGGATTATTTGTAATACAAGTGAGATTCCAGTAAAGTGTCATTAGGCTTTAATGTATTGATTCAAAGTTTTAGAATTTAAGGAAATCACAGAAAGAGGAAGAGAAATAACCAGAGGTGGAAGCTAACCTTGCCGGACACTAAAACACATGGTGGTACTGGTGCCTGATTGGATGGCTCCATGAGACAGAAAGCCCAGAGAAACCCTGGAACATTGGGCTCCTCGTTACTGGGAAGCAAAGAACATCTCCAGTCACTGTGGAAAAGATGGACTAAAAAAATTAAAAAACTAAAAAGAACTAGTGATGAGATTACCAAGTTCAAAACTCATGATCATATTTGGAAGAATTCCCAGTGAATCAAAGGTTTAGAAAAGAAATCAATAAAATTACTAGAAATTTGGAATGAGATGGTCTTTATTTGTTTCTTCTTTTTTAATTAATTAATTAATTTTAAATTTTTATTTGATAAACATGATCTTATAATTAGGAGGGGTTCATCATCAAACAAACAAGAACAAAAGTGTAACAACAGAACAAGCCAATACTGGTGCCAGACCATGGTTTCCCCACTTTGGGTTCCCCATGGTTCCATTTTCACTTTACTTAAGCCCGAAATTAATTGGACTTCTCCTGGAAGTTGGAGGTTCCCCTCAGATTAGATTCCCCCATACTCCCTCCCTCTGGTCTCCTTGATGTCCTTCCTATTCCCTTCCTCCTCCCTTACCCCCTCCCTACGTCCCCCAGGAACCTAGGCAAGGTTCCCCACTATCAGGTAAGAATTCATAGATGCCGAGGTAGTTGTTAGGTTAGCCATGTAATATACTGTTTTGATGGTCTTTGAAACTATGACTCAGAATTTGTACTGATGAATTTGAGAACACAAATATTAAAATGAAAAAACCTCTGGGTAGAAAGCAAATAATAACCCAAACCCCATCAGTTAAGTCCAGAAACAATGACACTGGTAAAACTCATTGCAGTTTACATCATGGGTAAAATTCAATATTTCTCCCCAAGACATCAAACCCCCTAGAAATTGAAAGGGGGAAAAAACCACACTCTATAGAAAACTACAGAATGGATATGGAGAGGAAGTTCAAGGAAAAGAAATGCTGGATAGTTAAACTTATTCATAATAAGAGAAATGTGAATAAAAGATACCAATTTTCATGTGTCAAATTAACAAAAAGTGCAAAGATCCAGCAGTACATGTGCCTTTAAGTCCTCGGAGTCGGGGATGCAGAGCAATTTGGCAATAGCACGAGGATTAGCGAGCTCTGGAGGGCACGAGTGAAGCCACACAGGCAGAACGATGCCACATGTAGTGTCCCACAGCAAAAGACAGGAAGCAACTTAACGTCTATCCACAGAGGGCAGGCGTAAGGAACCTTGGCTCATTCCGGGTAGAAGAGCATGACTGAAAATAACCGTGAGACATTTCTGCCCGTTGACATAGATGTCTCTGGTGGGAACACTCAGGGAAGGGACAAGGACAGAACAGTGTATCTGGCATGCTTTATTCTGGTGGGTGGCAGGGAAGGGGAGATGACCATGTGGCTGACTGTGCCTATCTGTTCAGAAAGAGAAGTTGAAAGCACACACAGACCCAGTGACACAGACTGACGGAGGGCGGAGTTGGCTCTGTAGAGCCTGCGGAGACGTTATAGGGGTGCAGAGAGGGACAGCCACCTCCATGTGTAAATCACAGACACCTCTAACTCATTCAAAAAGGTGAAAAGAATCAAATAGAGCCATCTACATGTGATGAGTGTCATTACTGAGCTGCAGGCAGGGCCAGGGAAAAGGTGATAATGCAATGTTCGGCTGTGGGAGTGTGGTTTAGGGAGACTGCGGAGGCAAAATCCTAATAATACCACACCGCTTATAATGTGGGTTAGAAATCCACAAGGGAGGGCTGGAGAGGCGGCTCAGCAGTAGAGCACTTGCCTGGCATGCACAAGGACAAGTGCTCTACTGCTGAGCAACAACGACCAGATGAAAAGAATAAGTAAATATTCTCTCTCTCTCTTAAAAGAAGAAAACAAAAACTAAACAAACAAAAAAAGAAATTCATTAGGGGCATGCAGGGGCAGTCTTAGAAATGCATTTTAGTCATTTAGGTTGTTGCAAAATTAGGGCTAGATGTGCCAGGGGTGTGGAGACCAGAGCCTCTCCAGCCTAATCCTGCTCAGAAAACCTGGTGGCCCTATTCACCCCATAATGCAACTGATGACTTTTTAAACCTGGTTTTAGAAATGTCTGTCCCTGAGTTAGCCAGGTTTTGGCCACTATAAAAACTCTGAAATACAGTTCATGAGGAAAAGGCGTATTTGGGGTCACATTTCCAGAAGCTCCAATCGACTAGCTTTGCTACTTTGGGCCAGTGGGAGACAGAACATTATGGGGGTGAACACAGAGTTGCAAAGCCAGCACTCTTCCTGACAACAAAAACTGGAGGCAACTTAATGTTTATCCAGAGGCCACAGGTGATAAATCGTGGTTTGCTCCACATAGAGTACAGTGGGAAATAAAGATAAGAACGCTTTTTCTGCATACTGACATAGAAATAGCTATTACTGGGAAGAAAAAGAGAAGAAGGGGTGAAGAAGGGGTCTCGCCTTCCCCAGGACCCACCTCTGAGAGGTTCTACCACTTCCCAATAGTGCCGCGGGCACATTTCACAAAGGGGCATTGTTACAGGGCTTCAGCCCACCGCAAACCCAGGCAGCTGCGGAAAGCCCTCTTCACCCTTCCTCTGCGATCATGACAGAGGGATTCCAGACAAGACCCTCAGAGTAACAGCCATGAGTTTATTAGAGCTGACAGGGAAGTGGGAAAGAGTGGATCCTTTCAGAAAGCAGGTGGATGGCACATCCTTCCTCTCTGGTTTTATTGGGAGTCCCAGGGAGTCCCAGGGAATTTTCCAGACAGTTCTTGCCAGGTCTGCCTCTTGACTTTTGACTGACAGCAGGATGACATCAGACTTCCAAGTCACCACTGCCATGACATCTCTAGGTCACTTTGGCCGGTGCTGACCAGTTTTAATTGGAACCTATCCTTGTAGATTCTATGCTTGGGGGAAATGTCTTCAGCTCCCTGAGTCCTGGGACCTGGTCTGTGTGAGGTCACAAACATCCCCTACCACAGAGCAAACTGTGTTCTCTTTGGCATTTCAGGGCTGCATTTGCTACCGCAGGTAACAGTGGCCTGGGGACGAGGCCAGGCAGGGCTGCAGGTGAATCGCCTTTTAAAGTGACGGCATGTGGGTCAGCACAGTGGGCCGGTTCATAGACTCCCACCTAAACGCGTGTTCTCTCTGCTCATGTCTGGCTACTCACTATGGGGATGCATCTTAGAGCTTAGATTTTATTCTTATCTGTGCTGCAGTATCAGGGCAAGAGTGTGCCAGATTTGTGTCCATGAAGTTAACAAACTGAAGCCTTCATTGCTTGGAAGTGTGCTGAGTTCTTTCCCCAAAGTTGTGACAAACTCAGGGCCCCCTTTGTGATGATGGGCAAGGACCTGGTGAATGAGGACATCCTCTTCTCCACCTCCCTCCCATGCCACACACAGTCTCATCAAATCCTTCCCTCTGACTTCACTCCCACTCTCCAGCCGAGGCACAAGTCTGTCGTTCCTACTTCTATCACTAGCTCCCCTCTTACTTTTTCAACTTTCCCATCCACATGCATAATTTGCTAATGCATTTATCTTTCTTGGGTGTCTTCACCTTCCTATGTCAGGGTCCCACCATGGGGAAATTATAATAACAATTGACCAATTTACTAGACTTAAGAATGTTTCTGAGGCGTCCAGGGAGCTCCTGAAGCATGTTTGGAATTCTTTTCCATGGTACACATTCTGCCCTGCGTTGGCTGCTAACCAGTGCCAGCACTACCCCACACCTGTGGAGTCCTTTAGTTGTAAATGTACATGATTCACAGAAAATTCAGGTGGAGCTGAAGTTTCTGTACTTAATATACAGAATTTTTTTTAACCAAACAAATTAATAGCATCATCAAGACTGCCTGGGTAATTTCTAGGCTATTTAAGAGAATAAATTGTTTTTAAGCATTGGTAGGCAGTGTAGAAGAATCTATTTACATTCAAATTATTTGCTAATTACAAATCATTATTAGCTATTAACTAAGAAAAGCCACTTAAAGACAACTACCAGGCAACACTTCATTAGACTAGTTCTAATTATGGGGACTGGAAAATAATAAAACCAAGGTGAAATATAGTTCATAGTCTATATCTTTTTCTATCAATTCAAATATACCTCCTGTCACTTTCACCAGGCCGAATGTTTGTGGCTTCATTGGCCCTGCAAAGTATCTCAGTACAGAGCAGTGCATATAAAAGGAAGCTGGTGAATCATCTGAATTCAGGAACTCAGATCCTTCAAGGAGACTCCCCCGCTAGAGTCTACACACGGATGTTTTTAAAGGCTACAACCAAGGAGGTAGAATGACTCAGTCCCAGAAAGGACAGCTGCAGTGGAAGCAGGGAGAAGATTTGTTTTCACTTTGAACACACGAGACCCCTGCCAACAGGTTTTGGGCTCCTGTACAGGTCTTTCCAGAATTACACAACGATTTCAGAACAGAAGAAAAATGATGGCCAGAATTACCTTTGATTTAGCACATGATCCTTCAAGTCTGGACAGACAAAAGTCAAAATAGATGTCCTATCATGTACTTAGAGTTCAACTTAACAAAAGGGGAAAGAAAGAGCTCTACTCTGGCCCTGTAATCCTTTTTTTGCTTTTGTTTTAATATTGTTTTGTTTTTGATACTAGGGATTAAACCCTGGATTCAAATGCACCCTAACTACTCAGGGACATCACCACCCCTATTTTATTTACTTATATTTTATTTTGAGACAGGGTCTTGCTAAGTTGTTTAGGGTCTTGCTCAATTGCTGAGGCTGGCCTTGACTTTGAGATCCTCCTGTCTCAGCCTTCTGAGCTGTTACATGCTAAATAACAAAGGTTCTGTGTCTGCCAGGCAACTGACTATCCATTGCAGGGAATAAGCTTTCTGACACTGGAAGTTCTCTACCCTGAAATAAATTTTAAAAATAGGCATAAATAAGCATGTGTTACATAAATACATAGCACTCTCTGCTTTTGCAAACTAATCTAATAATAAAATAATAGCTATGACTAGCATTAATGTGACTTAATGTAGGCAACATGGACAAAAGTGAAAAAAAAAACTTGGTGAAAACCAGGTCATCACAAGTAATTATTTTCGCATACGAATACACTCTCCTATCTTCCTACAGCCCTGATCATTGCGCTGTAGCTCCGTATCCAAAGCAAGCATTCGGCAGATAGCTGTTGAGGTACCCCCTTTTCCAGCGCGCTCTTGCTTGTATACCTGTTGAAGCGTATTATCTAAAAATTGCCCTGGAAGGCTTTGCTCCTTGAAATCCTGAGGTTATGTCAGTAAGAACAACTTGGCCATATTGTGTTACACTTAAGCGATGGACTGGGAAGTCTCACAAGAGAGTCTGTTCTGCGTTCTGACATTTTTTCCTACCCACTGGGGTTCACAAGTGGCAGCAGCAACATCTGGAATCCCTTACGATGCTGGTTGTTTCTCCAAAAGTGATGATGCTCAGGGTCATATTACTGAAGAGCCCAAACTGTGGATTTTGTAGGTCTGAGCAGGAGTATGTAGTTGTGCTGTGTCCTTTTGGGGATCAGCAGGCTAATTTAGTTAAAAGATAAAGGCAAATGCATCTGCTGGTCTTGATTCTCCACATGATCTCCAACCACACAGGTGTGGGAATGATAGTCCCAAACAATTGTAAACGGCAGTGGCTGTAAAGGCCCTTCCAGCTACAGGGGTGCTTTCCTTCTGTCACCACACTGGAAGTTTTCCTGCCCAAATGTGAGCTTTTCTTACCTGGTAGGTATTCATGGCTTTGTGGCTAAGAGCATACCCTCCAGAACATGAGGGCAAAGCATGACTTCTTCACATAATGCAGCTTTAGAAAGTTATTTTTCTTATCTGAGCCTGTTACTCCCTATATAAAACATGTGTGAAAGCATTACCCAATTTGTGGGAAGTAATGAAAATCTAATGCATTCAAAGTATTGAGCACATGTTGGTATATAGAAAGTAATCATGATAAAATTAGCTGCAGTAATCTGAGCTGGATTTGGAGGAATCACGATATTATGATGCTGCCAAAGATGAGCTGGGGCTGTGCTCTCCAGTTGAGTTGGGTCCTCATGAGGCTGTAAGAGCTTGCAAAATAAAGGACACTAGCAACCGAACTTTGAATTTACTCTCTATCCAAGGGCCATCAAGACTCATCTCGGAAACTTATAGATAGTAACAGGGTATGATTAATTTACTAAGGATGGTTGTTCAGGAAATGTTGCCATGGGGTGCCCTACAATGCTTAATGGGATTTTGTAGGAGAGAAGATTATTTTGGGTTTAATTAATGGCAGCCATGTAGGCATAAGTTGCACAACTTTTAGTTAGAACAAAAGTACTAACTTAATGACAACATAAATAAGCAAAAAACAAAGCCATCACAACAGGTTGATATTTCCCTGCTAAATCTTCAAACATGCCAACAGCAACACCTTAATCTCCTTGATGGTGACTTAGGTATGTGGGTATGGCAGGACCATTGCCCATGGCTGCCTGTGTTGGGAAGATTCAGGACTCTGCCCAAAATTTTTCCCTGCAATGGAATCTAATTCTAGATACCAGCTCTGTTCATGGACTCTGACTACCATGGAATTCCTTGCCTTAGTAATTAAACTCTCTCTCTTTTGTCCCTTGGAGAGCCTGAGGAATATTTTCTAATTAAAGGAATAGGAACCTGCAAAGTTTCTTCTCTGAGCCTGACCCTCCATCCATGTGTACATTACCCTTGGCTCAGATGCAGGCCCACTCTGTGACTCTGGCAGAGAGAAAGACAGTATTACAGGGAAAGTTCCAAAGCCTTTGAGGTCACTCTATAACGTTTTTGAAGAAAGCCTAGGAAATGTGAGACCCACTGAGCTTCTGCCCAGGGAAAGGACACTCCCTCTGCCTCCATTCTCTCTTGCTCAATCCATGGAAAAAGATTCAATCAGACAAGCTGCTGAGTTTAAGGTCAAATTGAAATTCTTTTCCCACCTCTTCTCATTTTTTCCAAGCCAAACATTTTTCTGGCTGTAATGTAAGAGCATGGACATGTATCCTTACTTGCCCTAGGAACCCTGTTATTTTCATCTTAAATAACCATTTTCTCCGCTTGGAGTTTTTAGCCCACGAGTGAGGTTACACTGGGTTTTCTCTGCTCTGATTTGTCTCAATTTGTACCATTTTAATTTACAGAAGCACAAACCAATGTGCCCAGTTTTGCTTACCAGTATGTAATCAGTCATCAAGCTCCACTTATAAAGTTCCTCTGCAGCTGTTGCCCCAATATCACCTCCTCCTTGTAGCACAAGTCCTATAAACACTTTCTGTAAAGACAGTCTCTGTTATTTTATCTTTTGTTTTCTCTTGAATACGATCTGAATAGATGTTTTTGCCCACAAATTAACTTATATTGAAAAAAATCACCCATGACCTCATCTTTCAAAATTCAGAGGTCATAAATGCAAAATCTAAAGCTATAAACGTTCTAGAAGAGACAGAAGAGAAAACTTGAGTGAACTTGGACAGAGATTCCTCAGTTTGGACAACAAGAACATAATTCCCTGAGGACTAGTAGATGATTATCCAAAACAAGAAGTCCAAGATGCAGGGGCAGAGTGTGGGACCTTCTGACTGTAAGGCCACACAGCTCGAACAACTGTGTCAGGGAACACCAACAAAGCATCT
Source organism: Aplodontia rufa (assembly GCA_004027875.1). Lineage (NCBI taxonomy): Eukaryota > Metazoa > Chordata > Mammalia > Rodentia > Aplodontiidae > Aplodontia > Aplodontia rufa. The sequence goes on from PVKS010012660.1 coordinate 9,085, forward strand.
GTCACTTACACGTGTCTGCTCCTGAAGCCCACAGCACAGCTGTCTCCCACAAATTGATTCTGAAGCAGTGGAGTGGCCTTCCCATTTCTGCTTTTTCTGCATGGGAAATTATTCACTTAGGAGCTCCAGCCATCCCTTAAAAAGCATATAAAATCTTTGTGCTACTTTTTGCAAAATGTGAGTGACTTTCCATCTCTCTTGGAATACAGTCATAAGGTGATGGAGGCCATGACCTTGCCTAACCTGGCCTGTGATTCTCCGATCCCTGCTATCACCCTCCAATTCCCCTGCTTGCTCAAACCCTGACCTCCTCATTCCTCTTTTATTATTATTATTTTTTGGTGCCAGGGATTGTGCTTAACCACTGAGCAATTTTTATTTTGAGACAGGGTCTCACTAAGTTGCTGAGGCTGGCTTTGAATTTGTGATCCTCTTAGCCTCCGTAGCTGCTGGGATTACAGGTGTGCACCTTTAACCCCAGTCCTTGCTCATCTTTAAACAAGTTGCCCTCCTCCTCTGGGCCTTTGACCTTGCTAGCTCATTCATCAGCACAGAACTCTGTCTCTCCCCACTTCTCTGCAATATACTCAAGTCTCACTTCCTGAAGGAGACCTTCCCTAGCCACTTCCTCTAAAATAGTTGCCTGCCCACCATCTCTACTGGAAATCCAGGCTCTGTATTGTCCTCTTCCCTGGATAACTTGCTTTCCAGAGCACTTATCTGGAATTATCTTCTGTGCGACTTGGTCTGTTATCAATTTTCTCTGTGGACATCTAACCTTCACAAGGGCAAGGGCTAAATCGGTTCCTTGTTGTGTCTGTGGTGTGTAAAATAGTGTGTAGCACATTAGATTCTGGCACACACACACAGACACACACACATACTCAGACACACACACAGACACACATATACATATTCAGACACACATATACACAGGCACACACACAGACACATATGGACATACTCAGGCACACGTACGCACATAGACATACTGAGATACACACACAGACACACATAGACATACTCAGACACACGTACATCACAGGCACACCTACACAGACATATATAAATGTACTCAGACACACGCATACACACGTAGACATTCTCAGGAACACACACAGACATACTCAGACATATACACAGACACTTGGACATACTCAGGCACACACACACACATAGACATACTGAGAGACACACATACACAGTCACACATAGACATACTGAGACACACACACAGACACACATAGACATACTCAGACATACACATACTCAGACACACATAGACATGCACGCACACACACACACACACACACACACTCAAACACACAGACTCCTTTTTTTGATACTGGCTATAAATTCTCTCTGTCCTTTCATTCAGCCATGAGGAAATTAACAATAAATTGGACCATGTGGAATTGTGAAATCCTCAATCTTTCATCATTTTGGTATTGCAAAATTGCAAGCTCCTGTGGTCCAAATTTACAATATTGTATAAAAGCAAAACAGCAATAAAAACATGTGAATGTACAAATAACAGTTGATTAGGAGAAAAACGGTATTTGCTAGGGGAGGTTGAACATCATGATCAGAATATTATTACATGTAAATAAAACCTGGCATTGCCAGTGTGATGTGTCTGCCTTTCTGTGAAAGTCTGAACCAGCAGAGTGATAGGAGGCCTGTTGCCTGAGCGATAAGAAGAAATGAATGGATTTCACATCGCCGGCTTGTTAATCCATCGCCTGGCAACCACCACATTGCAGACCAATCCCCATTTTCAAAGTCGGTGTTCTCTCTTGAAGTCTTATTTAAGTAGAATCTGTGTAATCTGTGAATGAAGGCAAACCAGGGAAATGCATACAAATCTTAATAGCATAATAGCATTCACCAGCAGCTTTCTCTGCTAATCCAGGGAAAGGATTTTTGTTTTAAATTTTTCTTTCCACCACACTATCTATGTGATATGTAAGAACTCTCAAAAATTAATGACTTTTTTCTTTTTCTAACAGCTGAAATGTACAATCCCATAGTATATCTAATTGCAAATGGTTATCAAGAGCATGCATCTTACATCAGTAAACACTGGTTCTGTTTGTACTCCCAGTTTTTAAAACTGCAATCGGTGTAATACCAAATAATCCATAGATTTCAATATCTTCAGCTGCTTTTACCTTTTCTAGGTTTCTTGCTCAAAGTTTTCCCAGAAGCTTTGTAAGTGTATTAAATCTTTTGGAGTTGGAAGCCCATCTGGCTGCAGATGAGATGGAGGTGGTGTCAATATCAGAGGCTGACAGACTGAGCGTAAGACTAGTGATTTCTTTCCTTGTTCTTTTTTAGACTTTCTCCCATCAGACAATATAATTTGTAAGCATATTTATTCTTCAAGCATATTCAAAACCTGATATTTATGTTTTTTAAAAAAATGGGGGCATGATCAATTTACCTTTCTGATCACTCAGTTCAAATACAATCATTAAACATTGCTACCTCCTCAGTGCTACTCACGTTCTTCCTTCTAAGAAACGTGCAAATGCTCTTAGTTTCTAATCGGACACACAGTAAACCAAAGCTTAATAGGAAGAGAAGCAATTTATCTAAAAGGAGAGCAACATACTGGCCTATGAAAAGAAATGAGATGTCCTTAAAAATATGTAAAAACACCGAAAATTTCTTCTTGTAGGATTCTTTTTGCCAATTTCCAAGAAAGTCCCAGCAAAAGAAGTATATTGATTAAAATTTTCCCTACAAAGTCACTGACAAAGGAATTAACCATAACACCATATTAACAATTTTAAGTTATAACGTTGTAGCATAATTTTATTTATTTTTTTTTTTGAGACAGGGTCTTCTTAAGTTGCTTAGTGCCTAGTTTTGCTTGTTAAATTGCTTAGGCTGGTCTCCATCTTGTGATCTTCCTGTCTCAGCCTCCTGTGTCACTGAAATTGCAGGCATAATAACATCATCATGCCCAGCAGTTTGTATTTTTGTAAAACATTTTTCTAAGGTAGCTAATATAGAATGCATGTGTGTGTTATCATAAAGAGAGAGATGCAAATGATATTAGCATTACCCAAAAGACTAGCATCCAAAAATTAGAGACCGATAAGATGATCATTTCCATTGGAGGGGAATAAAAACAATACTGACATTCATCTATTTTCTCCTTATTATTGATCACTGAAAGATGTTTGACTAATCCTGTGCATGTGGGCACGTGGGAACAATGGGCATTCTAACTCTGAAATTTATTTTCCTTTTATTTTCAAACTATATAGGCCTCACTGGATAAAGATGTTCAGAAAACATAGGATGGTTCACTAAAATAGATATAAGCTGAAGTGGTTATAAAAATAGGAAGGGAAAGGCAAACAAAGTGCTTTTTGAGGTGATGAATAGATCAAAGGTGTAGTGCACTTCTTTTTGAGGTGGTTCTTGGATGACACTCCTCACAACTTAGACCTACTTGCTGGACACTTCCTCGGAAGTCTGAATCTGGCGGATTCTGTGCTGTAAAACATGTCTTCCTCAGCTCGCTTAGCTGGGAGGTTTGGTTCACTCTAACACTTGTCAACGCCGGCTGCAATCAACAGTGCCTGAAAAGCACCTAAAACAATGAGTGTTTGAAGCCCTACACAGGCTGCTGGTTCCAAAGTACGGGGTGAGACCCAGGAATTGGCATTCTTTACGGTACACGCCGTTTGAAGAAGATGCATCTAGAGGACTAAGGCTAACACTGGTGTAAAGTTAAGAAATTATCGCCAAATGGACACGTCTGTAAGCCTCAGTCATGTTGCTAGAACTCGGCCAGCATCCTGGAAATCCTGCCTGTGCCTCTTCCACGTTGCAATTAGCACTTTAGTTCCTGAGAGATTCTAATGTGCAGCCGCTGGGGCAAAGCCTATCGCCTAGTGTGCCAGTTTCCCTATTTTGGTGGCATTTTAAGGAATGATAAATGAATAATTATTAAACATGTGTTCTATGTTGGTGACAGTACAAGGATTGCTTTATTTTTATAATAACTCATTAGAATACTTAACACTGAATCCTTTCTCCTAAATGAATAAACCAAGGCTGACAGAGATGGGGTAATTTGTGCAAACGGGGCCATTAACATAGGAACCCTGAAGGGCGAAGCCAGGTCGATATTGTGGCTAAGAGGTCATACCAGGTCCACTTCTTCCTAAATATGCAACCCAACAAAACGGAAATCACAGCATCTTCCAACTCGCCTCCTTCCTGTAACGATCACATGCAAATCAGATGGCGAAATCTGCCCAAAGTCATTGCCTTGGCTAGCGTTAGTCTCAACTTTGGTTCCAGACTCAACTTTCCCCGCCATCCCAAAATGCTTGAAAGATCCCAAAAGTGAAGAAGCCATTTTACAACCTTTTGCCAGATAGTTACTGTGACGACTGCAGGAGCAACAGAATGGGAGTCAGAGAGGAAGGCAAGCTCAGCGCACGCACCAGCGGGTCCCGGATCTGGAACACACGTCATTTACACTGTGCCTCATCAGCTTTAAAATCAGACCCTGGGACTTGACGTTAGTTGGAAGGATTTCATCCAAAAAGTATTCAGATATGAAAGGAAAGCGTATTAAAGCACCCGTTGGCAATGGAACATGCATGCCTTTCTACAATGACTTTGTGTTGTACCTCGTCCCTTTCATGGAATGAAGCTAAAAAGATGTACCTGCATGTGCACACATACACACATCCTCGTATCTTTATAAATGTCAAGGAAACTGGGTTCATGAAAATGTATCATGGGGATTTCCTCGTCTCCAGAGACTGAGCCTTCCCACCCGCAGGACGAGTAAAAAGTCCAGCAATGCTCCAGGTGAGGAAAATAACACAATGTCGCTTTTGTCCCTTCAGGTTAGCACATAAAAGCTGGGTACTGCACACTGTGTGAGCCTGAGCCAGATACATTTGCCTCACTGAATTACAATGTCAGGGGATTTCCAGTGCCGTCCCGGGACCTGCCCTGTGAACACAACACTTCCTAGCTGGACCTGTGACCTCACTTGACCTCGCTTCCTTCCAATCATGTCATTCTTATAGAGAAAAAAAATAAGAAGAAAGAGAAGAAAAGAGACAAGCGAGAGAGCAACTGATGACTTTGTCTGACAGGAATTTACCCTTCCACTCAGTACTATTGGGAGGCAAAGATTAACAGCTTCGTTAAAATCGCCACCAGTTAGAGCAGTCTGCGTGCTAGGATTCCATCATTAAGACAATATAGTCACAGAAAGAGCTGTGACTGATCATCAAAAGAGCTGTTTTACACCTGATGGTGACACTTGTCTGTCAAGTCCTTCAGCCTTTGCCTCCCTCTTGCGTAAAAGTTTTCTGTTATCACAATTTCTCTGCATGATTTGACTTTGCAAGAATAAAGACAAAAAGGAAGGATGACCACAGGGCTTTGTTGTTACGATTCATGTTCCAAGACTTAGGTATATGTTGAGATTGGAGAAGGAGCTTCCTAGATCAGCCAGTCAGAGAATGAGTAAATCACTACAGATTTCATGTCCTGCTGTGTCTGTACACCTACGGGCATCGATAGCCACTCACACACAGAACTTTCAGCACGTTACAATCCTGATCCGCTGAATGTATTCAATGTTTTATTCTTAAACCCTTATTATTTCAGTCTAGCAGATTAAGTTCTAGAATCTTTGTTTTAATATCAAATATGTATTCTCAAAATATGTATTTTTAAATAACATTTGTTATCAACAATAGCAATTGACAACACTTTATGGAATAGGAGTTTATGAGACAAATACAAATTCCTATTTAAAGCATTCTATCAGATTTTCAGAACAGAAGGAGATTATACTAAAGCCACTGACAAATCCCCTGTAGAAGTCCAGCTAATTTTATCGCATCGCTTTGCCATGAGGAGGTGGTGATGAAGGTGAGCAGAATCCCAGCACCGGATGTGCAAGTCATACGGGAAGGACCCCGTGGCTCCAGAATGGTAGGAGTTGGTGTGCAGGCTGCTGTGTGAGAGGTGTAATCTTATTCCACACAAAAGGGTGTCCTAGAGGAATCTTTAGCATAGGAATACAGTTTGCAATCATTGTAATGAATTTGATTTATTGTGGTAGCACACAGGCATACTTGGGGCACCATTTAGAACTTAGCCTGCCTTGTTTTGACACACTTCAGTTATTCAGGGCATACATCTCATATTGAATAAAGGTTGAGTCCATGGTGAGTCATTGAACACCAGACAGTTATAGCATCTTTAGAGTTCAGATTCTGACATCCACCACACACCTCAGTGCTCACTAAAGGTAACTGCACATAATTAGTCTAAAGCAGTCTTTCACAACTGAGCCTCTCTTTGTGTCCTGGGCTGGGTGATTTGAGGTGGGGATATTGTGCATTGAGGATATTTAGCGCACTGCCAGCAGACAAGGATAGCACCTGCCCACCTTGACAATCAGAAATGATTCTCTAGGCATTCCCAAATGTCCCCTGCAGGAGAGGGGAATAGACCCAAGCTGAGAATGACTTCCAATGTTTCATTCCGCCTTGATGACTTTATGATGAAATTTATATGACCCAATAACTCTTTAAAAGATTCACACTTAACATTAGCATACTAAAAATCAGAAAATTCTTATTGCAAGGAAACCAATTTACTCTTAGTTAATTTAACTTTTTCCAAATATTATGAGGAAATCCTGGTAAAATTGTGGTATCACCCCAAGGCTCGATTCACTTACAAAAAATACTAAAGACTGCACAGTTCACTTTAAAGGTTGTGTTTCTGTACTTTAAATATTTAACTTAATTAATGGTAATCATCACAACATTAACTAATGTAAAACAAGATTTTTAGCTCATCATAGTTGATAAAATTATTTTTCAGGCATTCATCATTTTCTGAGACTCAGCTTCTCTGCGCATGGCATGTGAGTGATTCTTAGGCATCTTCACATGACCTAAGTTGTTCCACTCAGATTTTGGCCTAGGACTTCAATGTGGTTGTTGCAGGAAGGAAAACCCTTTGGTCAGGCCAAGCAAACAGCTGGATCAACAGATGGTCCGGGGCAGGTGTGAGCCCTTCAATTGTCGACTCACCCGCCAATACGAACGGGAGGACAGGCAGAGAGTTTCAGAGTAAGAGATGCAGACTCCCGTCCGACTGCCCAGAGCCAGACCTTCCACTTTACATCCTCAGTTACTCAGTAGTTTCTTCATTGTTTTGCCTATTCCGTGTTTAGGTTGCTGTCAAGTGCAACAGAATCCATTCTTAGTAATATGACTGAAATGGAGATAAAATCAGTGCACATTATTTCACAAGTTAGCCATGACAAAGGAAAACAAGATATTTGATTTAAGATAATTTTAGAAATGTCAAACTACCATCTATTCATAGCCAACTTCATAACTTATATTTGCTAAGCTTTATCACTTTTAATCACAAAAGCCAAGACAGAATGAAAGAAACATTCAGGTGATACGGTCAGACACAATTAGCATGGCAACCCTAAAGGAATGCGGTAGGCTACCAGCCAAATGCAATATGTAAAAAATATCTGGAAAGAATAACACCCACATAGCTTCCTAAAAGAAGAAAAGTGAGGTGAATGAAGAATTTAGTGTAATGGTATTTTGGAAATTTGAAATGCTAAGAAAAATAAGATATCCGTTGCAAAGTGTTTTTGTGAGAAATAGATGAATGATTCTGTTTAATTATTTAATTTACTGTGGAAAAGCTGGAATCAAGGAAATGATGAAAATCAATCCAAATATTTTTCCAGTTTCTCCATAAACAGATACTTAAAAGAACTGTTTCTCTTTGAGTTCCATTTCTAAGGTCTATTTCATGAGACACATTTTTCGTTATTCCTGCAGATAATCATTATTCTCATTTGCCTAGCTTTCATTCTTTGAAGTCCAGGCAAGCTCATAGCACTAAATAACAAAGACTATTTCTTCAAAGACTGTCATATGCCAGTATCACTCTAATAAATGCCGACGGTGTCCCTGACAGAATCCCAGAGTGCATTGGTAAGCCTTGCATTGGAGGAGTTATGAAAATTATAGCTACCAGAAGCTCCTACCAAAGACAGCAAAACGGGTTCTGAAGGACTCGGATTGCATCTCCATTTTCCTAGGCAGTAGCTTTTAGTTTGCAAGGAAACAATAAAAACTCAAGTAAATGAGATGGGGTGTACTTACAAGGCTACTTGGAAATGGAGTTTCAAGGACGAAGGTATTCAGAGCATTTTCATGCAGGGAATTTTCAGAGTCACACATCGGTGACGTGGGGGTTTATCCAGTGCACCCTGTTGCAGCAAAAACGGGAGGCAACAAACAAAACAAAACAAAGTAAAAAATCTCACCTTTTGCTTTATATTTTTCTCCCATCTAATTGCTCTGCTTACTCAAGAGTCTCTACTAGTTCCTAGGTTTGGCCAAGCCCACCGCTGTCCTTCCATGCTGACTTTCAGACCTCACACTTAACTTTCGCTCCTACTGCTAAATGCCTGATTCCCTCAGACTGTCCTTGTTCTGATTCTCAACAGGCCCTCACTTAAGGAGCTATGTTTCTGTGAACTGGGCCCCATCACAGTTCCTCACCAGCTTTGGACTGGCTGTCTTTTGAGTCTGGTGTTCTACTTCTTGGTCCAGGTGGGTATGGCCAGGTTGGTGAAAATCTGTGCAGTAAGATTTTTACAAAGCAATTTGTCCTGGAAAGGTGTGTATAGATGACAATCAAGGTATGTGATGTTTCTAATGTAGTTTAGCTCTTGGTAATCAGCAGCATGAACTGCCTACCTTTCGTGCACAGTTTCAGAATTGCCCCATCCAATGCGTTCTGTCCATCACATGGGTTCTACATGTACTGGCCCCTCACAGCTAGAGTGCTGTCAGTCTTGTGCCAACTCCATCTATCACCTCCAGACAATATCAAAAGACCACGCTGAACACTGCTTGATTGTTTTGGAGGCCCCTGAACAACAATCACAACCATTGGTCTGAAGTTAGACTGTTGGCTGACAATTCTAATATTTAATGTGTGGACAATTGTCTACATTACCTATGATTTACAATCAAACAAGGTAAGTCAGAGACCTTCTTTATGGCCAGCTCTTGCACAGGAAGGTAGAGAGGAAAGCTAGAGTAATGTTTTAGGTTTTAAGCCTGGCTTTGGGGAAGGGGAATTCTAGTGTCTATCTCTTTCCCTAGTAGGCAGGAGACCAGAGGCCAGGAAAAGGCCAGAGGAAACTTGGCTTTGGGGACCGCTTCGGAGGCCTTCCAATCTTCTTGAGTTTAAACTACTTTGTCAAAGAATCATGCTTGGGGTATCATGTTCAAAGCCCTGGCATGCAGTTGGTGCATGAATGTTAGCTGCTATATCAAATGGTACCTTGGAAGGCATTGCTATTTGTCACCTCTCTGCAACTATAAATTACACAACTAAACATCAAACAATGACTTCTAGACAACAGTTGAAACACCTAGATCTGCATTGTAGCCAACTCACAAAAAAGAGAAAAGCGACGGAGCTTCATTCTCAGTACCTCAGGTGTGCACCATTTGTTTGCTCTGGTCTTGAATACGGACGGCCCTTTTCAAGAATAGATCACTAATTCTGAAACAAGAACTCCCATGGCTGGTAGTGTAAGAACAGTTGTTTGTGGATAGTGAGACATTTAACAGGATGAGTTCTTGGCTTGCTGCATAAGTTCTTTTGTAGTGAAGAGACTGTTGACACTCCCAAGTGCTTCAAAATCAGGTGTGTATGGGTGTGCACGTGCACACAAGAGCATAGGAGCTATATGCATATTCAACTAAAGATAAAATATGACAGCATCCAATGATTACAGCTTATCTGTGTCCATATAGGCAAGCCATGTAGGTTTGCCCCAAATGATGAGAGCTCCCCTAGCCACACCTGTTAAATGTAGAGCAAGGCTGAAGAATACTTGCTGGTAGATCTGCTATGGATACCAAAACAATTATTGGAAAAACCAGTCTGACCACAGAAATCATCCCAAGTACAAGGAATAAAATAAATGCAAATGATACCGTTCATTGTCATTTTTTTGTCCCAGCTGATATGAACTGTGCCAGAATTCTTAGACGTTCCAAGGGTGCATATGTAACAACATAAGGTTGTCATCCACCTTGTGTTTTCACAAAGCATTGAACGCACATGCACAACGCAGTTGGCTTTGTAATTATACTGTTTACCCTCCCCCATAAAATTACATTTGTTTCTACTTATATTCTGTGTCTTGGGACTCTTCTTCACCAGAAATAAGCCGTCATTCTTTTAAGCTATTATAGTATTAAAACAGTGTTTGAGATGAAACTTGATTCTTTGCTTCTCCTGGTAGTTGAGGTCTGAGTAAGATGCAGGATTCTGCAGCAGATAAATCCTGTTTTAGTGTTAGCAGCTAATCACAGCAGGGGCTGCTTGCCAGTGTTAGCTCTGATGGTCACAGTTGCAAATCTAGATTCTTCTCCCTTACTATGGAGTGGAGTGTTGAGGTCTCAGTCACGGGCTATGGCCTCCAGTCTTGCAGAAGACTTCAGTAGCTCACCACCGATTTCATTCTGAGTTTGTTTCTCGTAAATTTGAAGAAGGAAATCTATGGACAACAAAAAAACACAAGATTGAAAGGAGAAGGATTTATTTAAGTGAGAAGAAAAGAGAACTCCTGCAAGGCGAGAGGGGACCTGATAGCCGGTTATTATTTAAGTGTGCCAGTATAAGGGCTTATGTAGCTTCTGGGTAGGGACACTGATTAAAATCTATGCTAAATAGTATTTGGAAACATGCTAAGGCTATTGGTCAAAATCTAAGCAAAATAAGTATTGGGCAAGTGCTAACGCTATTGGTTAGCCCTTAAGGCTGTAGACTTTACTCAGGCCTTTCCTGTGTCCAAATTCCAAACACAATACTGTACAATATTTGGCTGGAAGGTTTGGATTGTTTCTATAGGTTAACATTGTGGAATAGCCTTTATGTATAAAAAGAAAACCCAAAAAGCAAGAAAAAACAAAAAAGAACTTTAACTGGGATCCACTGACCACACAATTTTTTCTTTTCTTTCCCTTTTTTTTTTTTTTTTTTGTACCAGAGATTGAACCTAGGGGCATTTAACCACTGAGGCACATCCCTAGCAATTTTTATTTATTATTTTGATACAGGGTCTTGTTAAGTTGCTTATAGCTTCACTAAGTTGGTGAGGCTGGCTTTGAACTTGAGATTCTCCTGCGTCAGCCTCCCAAGCCACCGGGTTTACAGGTGTGTACCATCATGTCCAACAACTATCCTATCTTACTTTATATCAACAACAAATACAAACAAACGTGTAGTTCTATGCACTTGACCCTCAACTATACCCAAAGAAGTGTTTGGTTTTCCTGCTCCATTTTTTATAAGCAGTCCCAATAAAAATTTAAAGAACCTATTAAAAGGATGCCTTGAATCAATTAAACTCATATATAATCATAAAGTCAATCTTTTCTCTTTGTTAATCAAGGGTATTTCCTAGGAAAGGGGGTGAAAGCATCCACCATGAATGTTGATAGTCATCCACCATGCTGAAGAGACTGAGGAGTAGAAAAATTAAGGCTGTGTTCCTTCCACACAGGAGGGCAGGGAGCTAAAACTCTAATCCTCGGTTCTTGTGTTCCAATGAAAGACAATTTAAAGTCAGACAGCAAAAGTCATGCAAGAGAATTTTATTATAAGTGAAAGAGAGGTGAAAGTAAAGTAAAAGCAGAGTCGGATTCAAGTAGAGAGCACTCTCAAGAGGGAGAGTGTACCGTTTGTGAGCAGAGAATGACAAAGGAGATAATGCTGTCTCCAAATTTACTACTGTTTGATGATTGATTTGAAAATTGGGGTCCTCCTTCTCCAAACAGGTGTTCAATTCCTCCATCACGTTGGGCTGTGGAGTTTTTGACCTATTTGGTCCTTTCTGGAACTGTCATGGTGGCCATCTTATTTAGGGGGGCTTCATCTACAAGTCAATCCTATGTTAATGTAGGCATTGGTGTCCATATCGGTCAAAAATCATCTCAGTGCTCCTGCGCTATTAAGGAATACCCCCTTCTGAGTTAGTAGGAAACACCTGGTGCCAATAGCTTTTAGGTTCATCTCATCCTTTATGGGTCCTGTGAAGAGACAGTCCCATAGATCCCTTGCTCTTGAGGTATTCTCCCTGTTACCTCTTTTGCCTTTGTTGATCCTCAACATTTGTGCATAATGTTTTTCCACAGTTTATCTGCATAGGTGGTAGCTTAAAGAAGACTTCAAGAAGAAACCTGTGGCCTTGCCAAGCATTTCACTGCTCATTGCTAGCTACTACCTAACACCTTAGCCTGTATCGAGAATCGCTGACAGGAGGATAGAGTTCCAGTGACATTTTACTTCACTTTGCTGAGCTGACTTAATAAGATTCTTTTCTTCCTCATGTAGTAATAAAGAAACTGCCTCCTGTGGAGGTTGGGACTTACAGGAGATTTCCCTGCCTTGCTAAGATTCTTGCTCAAAAGAAAGGTCAGGAAAACAGCGTATGAATCACACTCCAGACCTTCTTGCCCTGGCCCCAGTAAAGACCATGGATTCATGAGACTGATAAAGATTGACTTGCCTTGCAGGACAGTTGGATAATATGCCCCAGGGTGATCAAGCCCAACAAGACAGGCCATTGCCAACAGCAACTTTCTAGTGTGGCTATTGTTCCTAATACTTATGACTCACAATAAGCAAAGGGGCAGGCCTATTCTTTCTCCTTAGGTGCGAACGGGACAGTCAAAGGTCAAAATTTCTAGAATGAAGCTATATATCAAAAATCACTAACAAGTTCTATTTATCAAAATTATTAGTTATTGTGTGTGTGAGTGTGTATGAGCTTGTGTGAAGCTGTGCATGCTGGAGATTAAACCCAGGGCTTCAACATGCTTAGTATTTGCTCTTCCACAGCCACATCCCCAGCCTAGTGATAATGCTTCTACCCATACCCTCAAATGATCCATTTATGTCTTACTGCTGTCTCTAACGTTTTCTTTTGGGTTTTTAATGCAGAGTGAAAATGACAATCGGTTGCAAAATATTCAGAGCATTTGGGGAAAATATCACATTTTGACAAAGGTTCAAATAGTAAATAGAAGCACTTTTGTTCATAATGAGAAATGTAATATTTGAGATACAATATGCATTTGAAATGAAAAAAATCTAAAAACGACTTACAAGCATTTTATTTATTTATCTGAATCATCAAGGTAACATAACGGGAAGTGCTTGAGCTGGGATGAAATGACATTTTCTGCTCACATGCATGGGATCTCAGTCCTACTCTTATCTTATGCCTGTGTCTCTGCCTTGTATTTAGGACCCTCATCAGTGTCAAAACAGACCATGGGGGTTGAATAATGATTCTCAAAGATACCCCAGAATCTGTGGGTATGTGGCTCTACATGGCAAAAGGGATCTTACAGAATGTGATTAAATTAATGATCTTGAAATGGGAGATCATCCTGGATTATCTGAATGTGTCCAATTTAATCCCCACAGTATTGTAAATTAAAAAGAGAATCCAAAGAGTTCATAAGGAGGAGTGATGTGTCAGTAGCAGAAGAGGGCGAATGCTAACTTTCAAGATGGTACTACGGAATGAGGACAGCCGTAAAGGGCTGGGAGAGGCAAGAGAAGGCACATGCCCCAGTGCTGCAGAAGGATGCATTCTTGCACATCCCTCAATCTTAATCTCATGAGAAGTAATGCAGGTTTATGACAACAAGAACTGTAAATTAATATATCTTTTTATTTTAATTCACTAAATTTGTGGTAATTTGTTACAAGAACAAAAGGCAATGAATATATAATCTAATAACATTTTATTATAACATTAAAGAATCAAAGAGGCAATATATACAAAAACTAATTTATTGTCCATTGTTAATACAATTATCAAAAAATCTTGGCTTATTCATTTTTACTTGGCAAAGAATTAGATCACTAGCAGACTCAGTGAAGGCCCATGACTACAATATCAGATTATTTATTTCTTTATACCAATATAATCCATGTTACTGGCCTTAAAATTATTTGAACTTTATCAATGTTCTAGATGTACTGATTTACAATGGAGCTTACTTATTTAATATGTTATCTAGTTCATTGTTGGCAATCCATCAAACAATATTTGAAATGTGGTGGTGCTGAAATTATTTTTTGACATAAGCTATAAAGATGTACACTTTTGTGGAATATATGATCTAAAACTACTGAATATATATCAAAAAAAATTAGAGGGGGGCTTTAGTGGTGTTTCAGTGGTAGAAAGCTTGCCTGGTATGCATGATGACCCAGATTTTTATCCCCAGCAACACATACCCAACTAGGTGGAGGAAAAACAAAAACCAGATGAAAAATAAATAAAAATGGACTCTCTCTTTCTTGAACCTTAACTGTATCCCCAAACCCATGTGTTGAATGTGTGGTCCTGACAAGGGCACTATTGGGAAGTAAAGAGACCTTTAAGAGGTGTGGCCTAGTGGAAGGAAGTGAGGTCACTGAAGGGGGGCATGTCCTGGTGAGAGGATATTGGGACTGGCAGCTTCCTGTCTCTCCTCTCTGGTTCCGGGTCACCAGGAGGTGAGCAGCTCTGTTCTTGGAAGCAGCCTTGCAGGTTCTTGCTGGAGATAATTGTATCCTTGTGGCAGATGTGTAGGATCTGACGTCGTCTGAGGATAAGAGTCCTATGTGGTGATGTTCAATAAGTATCTTTCATCTCAGTGCACTTTGTTTTATGAAAGTAAATAGCTGTGGAATTACCTACTTCTAAACAGCTCCATCATTAGATGCACAAATACTGTCTTGATTTTTAAACACTTACAATGCCCAGATGCAGAATTTTTAAAACTGTCAACCAATGCCAATTTTTTTCTTGTTTCAATATTTTGATTGACATTAAAATGAATTGTGTATTTTGAAATCTAGTATCAGTAAGCAGGTTTTGAAAACCAGGAATATAGTAAATACTGTATTGAGAATTGTTATGCCCAAAGTTCACAATCACACCAAGGAATCTTTTCACTTCAGGCCATGGAGGCAAAATTAGGATGCAGGGAGCATTTGTGCTTGCATTTCCTACCTTTCTTAAGGAATGACTCGTACCCTAGTCCCTGACCCAAACTGGTTACTTGTGCAACGTCTTTTCTTGCCTTCAAAATACTGTTTTCAGTCTACCCCACAGAGTGCAGTACTCTGCCCTTCTGATAGTCCTGATTAAGAAAGGGCATTTGCTCTTCCTTCCTGAGTTTTCGCCTGTGTTCCCTGTTTGAAATGGGATTGTTCACAACTCAGCGATTGCCTCCCACCATCAGCCATGGAAAAAGCACCATGCAAAAATTAATGTTTAGGCCCTTAGGATCACATGTCACCTGAAATAAAGATGAAAACCTTAGTGGGATAAATCAGGCTACAATGTAAAAGTGAAGGAATTTCCATTTGGTGGGCATGGATGAATAGCTCTGGTGGGTTTCCTTACAAGAGGAGTGGGAACTGGCCTACATCATGGGAAATGACACCGCTCTAACTAATTCAATGAGTGTTATTTTATCCTACAAAACAGAGCTAGCTCCAACTGCCCAAGCCATAGCAGAAGTCAGAGTGTTTTCCCCTGTTTTACCATTTTTGTTGCCTTTGCTATTATTCCTATTACAGTTAAAGCAGAATTATCTCAAGGGATCAACACATCGTTTTGTCTTTGTTGAATCACATCTTTAAATGTATTTTAGGTTTTCTAGTGCATGCATGTGTGTGTGTGTGTGTGTGTGTGTGTGTGTGCGCGCGCGGTTTTGTTAGTCTATTTTTACAATTAATATGTCTTAGGAGAAAAACATAATGATGTCTGAGTCTATTCTCAAAGAAATAGCACAATTGCATACAATTATTTTAAAATGGGGAAATAGGGATGAGAGGAGGGATATTTTATTTAAGTTGTATTGGTGGAGTGCCCTTCATCCTTCGTTGAAATGCTTAGAACTTTATGCTGTATTTGCTTTTTAGCCATATTCTTCTTTGCTCCCCTCATAATTTTCTGTTTGGTTAATCTTGCAAATTAAGCTTTACCAATGGAACATTGAGAGGCCTTACTTGTAAGAGTTCTATATAGAAAAAAGTTGATGTAGTTACTTATTAATGACTTTGGTGTAAGGCCTCCCTGTGGAAATCTTGAGTGCACGTTGGGTAGAAACAAAGGAATTTTGAACATGAGAGAGCAGAATTGTCTGCAGACTGCGCCTAATGTGATTCCTTAGAGTCATGCATATTTTGGCAGTGTATTAAGTCCTAAGATAAAGACAAAACAAACTAACAAAATCCCCAAATAATCAACCTGAACTAAATAAACTTTAACTCCCTGAAAATATTAAAAGGCATACTGTTGTTAAACTCAAAATACAGTTACTCTTTCCTGAAAATTATTGTTTTTTCTTTTGTTACCCTCTGAAGTTATGGATTATCATGTGCTCAAATCCCAAGTTGTATCAATGGCAGTGAGGATGGTGACATACTGGAGAGATGATAGATGTTCCTAGTGTTGTCCAATAAATTAATCAATTGGGAAAGAAAGAGTGAAGTACACTTCCATTTTCAAAGCCTTCACGCAACTTAAACCATAAATCCCAACACGTGGGGTATGTTTATGTTCTTTCTTATAAACTAGATGTATCTTTTTAAAAGAAGCTTATTATTTACATGCGTTGAAGCCTATTCTCTTACTTGCATGCGTAATTTAAAACTTTTTATTTCAAAGCAGTTATAGACTTAGATGTATATTTGATATGAATTTTTTCAAAAAATATGCAGTATCTGATGTTTCAGAACTGTTAAGTTTTTCTCAGAACTCATGCTGTTGGTATCAAAGATTTTTTTCCAGAATCCTATCTAGTGATAGGACATTATTAGGGAGGCTGATTATAAGATACTTAACAAATAAAATATACTCCAAACACACACATAAATATTTTTCATTCATTTCCTTATTACTAAGGAGCTAAGTATATACATCTCAACGGTTATTGTGCTTAGAAATGAAGTTCTAATAAAATAACAGACATGGATATGCCCCCTGAGTTCTGTTTATTTGGTGAAATGACATTTTTGCATATCTTTTAAGAGTTCTGTGCCCAAACACAGTAACTTCTGGAACACTGAATTTCTCATATGTAGAATAACATATGTGGTCAGTACAAGGTACCAAAGAAGCCATTTATGAAATAGAAAGCAAACCCAAAAATTATTGATGATGAATGTATTTCTATAAAAAATTTTATAAAAGTGCTCTTGAATAAAAGTATGCAGTATTTAAAGGTATTCAGTGGCATGGAATTTGTACAGCAATGTACAAGACAATGAAGGCAGAGTTTGAGTCCTGGCTCTGGGACCCAGTGTGTGACTTACAAGAATCACATTAACCACTGCTGCTGTTTGGCATGGAGGCTGATATTGGCATTTGCAACAGAAAAATTCTGCTTTGTCAAGTCTGTATGGAAGTTCACAGTATGTTTACAATTCTTTGCCCCCAATATCAAAGGTCAGTACCTCCCCCATTTATCCTGACACCAATCCCTCCCCAAGACTCACTTTGTAGTGAATTGGGTAGGAGGTAATAATGGGTGGAGGACATCACCTTGGTAGAGAATCTATTTTAAACCATTATATAACTCTTATTTCTTTATTTATAAATGAGGTTTTTCGTTACAATTTAATTAACTTCCTTTGTTTTGAATTTCTCAAATTCCCTATAGCTTATAACATGAAGCAAAACCAAGATGGTAACTCTCTTAGTGTTCTTTGTGCTACTGTTGACATTTTATGCTTTTATTTTTCTTGTGTATGATATTTTGTGGGTGTTATGGTTCAAATAGGATATGTGCTCCCAAAGCTCCTACATATTATACAGAAATATTCAGAGGTGAAATGATTAGCTTATGAGAGCCGTAACCTGGTCGGTCCATGCTGGTCTAAAAGGCTTAACTGGGTGACAGCTGCAGGCAGGTGTGGCATGAGCAGAGGAGGTGGGTTGCTGGAGGCATGCTTGCAAGGGCTCACCTGCCCTCCAGCCCCTTCCCCTCTCTTTCTCTGCCTCCTGGCTGCTGTGAGTGGAGCAGTTTCCTCTGCTATGCTCTTCAGTCTCAATGCTCCACCTGTCCTTAGGTCCAGAGCAGTAGAACCAGCTGACCATGGACTGAACCTCTGAGGCCGGGTGCCCAAAACCTCTTCTCCTGCTCTAAGTTGTTCTGGTCTTGTATTTTGGTTAAAGCAATGAGAAAATGACTATCGCAGTGGGCATTGGAGAAGAAAGGGACAGACAGCCAGAAACAAAGCTCTCAGTGGGATGAGACAATGGTATTTCTTCTCTGCCATGTTCTTTTTATCAAAATCCTCCTTAATTTTCAAAGCCTGATATAAACATCAACTTGGAAATACTCCAATTCATTTTCTTCCTTTTCTCCCTTCTCTTAGTGGACTTACACTGAGTGTATGGCATGAAATTTGGATAAACCTACAAATTTGTCACATTATATAGTAAATGGTCTAAATAAACCAAGACTGGTTTTAATAAGAATATAAATGTCAAATCTTCTCCAATGTGTCAAAGGAAATAACTTCATGGAATCATGTATTTCTCAGCAACCTAAAATCATGAAAACTGTCTATGATCTATAATAGTCAAAAGGAAATAGTGGTGATGATGATCGTACGATATTTTAAAAGGGAACAGAGAAGTGCTTCTGAGATTTCGCTCGTCTCTGCAATCTCAGGAGGCTCTGCTTCGCTGTATCCTTTTGGGGACGCTGTAGTGCTCCTCACCTGGTGTCCCAGAACCGCTTTCTCTGCCTCAATTTCTTCATGTCCCAATAAGAACAGAGAAGCAAGACTGCTAAGGGCAGAATCTGAGGCTGATGGTGGCTGCCTTTGGCCTCCTTTTCCTCATGGACTTCATGATTTTGCCTCCACTTTCTCTTGTGAAATTTATTTCAGTTATATTCGAGGGCATTCTCATTCATTTTGTGATTGAGCTCCTCCTTTTTCAATGGAAAGCAGATTAGTAATATATAAACGTGGGTGACCTTTACGCAAACATGAAGTTGTGAGAGAGACACACGGTGTCGAAAGGATTCGCGTCTACACAGATGGCAAGTCCCAGCAGCTCCCGGCACTGCCACCGCCTCATTTCCTTCTGCCACATGGCTTTGCTTCTGTGTTCCTTCACGGTCTTCTTCAGTGCGCTTCCATTGGCAAGAACATTTATGAGTGAAATCCTTACTAAGGTGAAGTAAAATGATTTTCCCCTTCCAGGTCTGAATTTAGGAACCTGTCTTTCCTCGAAACAGCTGATGACATCTCTGGTATCTAGGAGCAGAAGGGAGAATCCATCTGTTGGCAGGAAGAGAAAAAAAGATGTATGGAAGGTGCCGTATATTTGCAATTGATTCCCAGCACTCGTGGTGGGCAGTGCCTGAGTTGAGGTGGTACTGAATGTCTAATGCACGCTCTGCATTGTCCCACGCGGAAGTCATAGTGAGAGAGAACCTGAGAGTTGACATTTTGAATATACACTTTTCTACCCCCAAAGCCTTTTCTCAAAAAATGTATTCATAATATTAAAGCTAAATTGAAAAGGGAAAATTTAGGGAAGTTTGCAGTGCACATGGAAATGATCATGTCAGCTAGTCTATGTCCACTCCCATTTGAGGTCCCCGACACAGAGAGAAATACATATTGAAATACGCCCTTTGACTTAGAGTCTTCATAGATTTCTTTTTATACATTTGGTACTTTGAAAACTACTAATTTTGTCTTAGGAAAATATGGGCACACCCATCAAGAAGGTGACTGAATCAGTAGAACAACCTGTCTGCCTCTATACCTCCAAGTTCATAGCTACCTAAAAAATGGGCTCTTGTGAGCTGCCTGGGTTAAGTCATTTTAATGATGTTACAAAATACATCTGAACTGCTACAAACAGTCCCTTCTTTGTCTGAGAGAAAGTAGAAAAGATGCTTCCTGTTGCAAAGTGGTCACTCTTGAAAACAGCGTGCGTCCTCCTCCTCCCAAAGCTCTTCTGAACTGACCACCATTCATCGCACCCGCGGCGGGTGTGTGTACGCACGTGCATATCCTCAAAATGGTTCTCGAAATCATTTGCTACATTCCCCTCATGTCTAGAAAGCTGTGGTTCTCCACAACTAGCCACTTGTGTTTTAATGTGAAGAAACAGGTGAATGGTCTGAAACTCTGAAGATGGAAACCCTTCACCTGGAGCCTCTGGGATCCCTCGTTCTGCCTGCCGGCTCCCCTTGGTGAGAATGTTTCGTTGGCACTCACAAAGTCTATCACATATGCTTGGGAAGTTCACGCAGATGAATGTGTTTCTGGCACTCACAGGTGCTCAGAGCAGGGGTGGGCCTGACTTGAATCCAATCTTGTTGTTCACCATGAGAATCAAAATAATAATTCAAAATCATTCCATCATTTGGACCCCAAACAAGGCATTTAGGTACACATATGTAGGTACACATGTAATTTTAAAAAAGAAACAAAAGTGGAGTCTTTGATGGAAGAAAGACACTCAAAATAGGAATCAAATGAATCATTGGGGACTCTGTATCTTGAGATAGGGTCTTGCCTACTTATCAAGACTGATGTCAGACTTGTGATCCTTCTGCCTGAACATCCCAAGTTCCTGGGATTATAGGGGTCACCTCTGCACCTGGCTGTACATGTTTCTACCAGTGAGTTTCACCCCTGGAAGCAAGTCTATGAGACACCTCCTGCAGAGGTTTTATTTATTTATTTGCTGCTTTTTGGGGCAGAGAGGGAACAGGTCTTTTGAACCTTCTGTGACTCAGTGTAAGTCCTCACATTATCCGAGGAGGCCCTGTCTGATGTTAGAACGTAAACCCCTTGGAGCACTCTTAGAAGTGCCCAAAGTCAGATAAAGTGTTTGGTGCAGCCACTGCCTGGCACACAGGTTCACTTACCCAGACACAGTTTGCAGGGGACTCTAAGGGCTGGTAATTCCTTGGAATGACATTGACCTCTCCACACACATTTTACCCAGCACACTTTTTTATTTTTAATGGTTAATGTTTTCCTCAAGGGCTGTAGAATACAGTATCCAGACTAAAGTTGTCAGGTTCAGAGTTCTGGTATCATCTAATTTTCTAAACCCATTGATGATCCCTCTCAGGGGAGGGTGATTCAGGATTGTTCCCTGATGTGACTAATTTGCTCTCACCTCATGACTGCCAGGTCTCTTCCACATGCACTGAAGCCTCTGCTCCTGGCCTGTGACTTTCCCTTCTGCATGCGCCAATGCTATCCCTGACATACACCTTCACCCAGCCCCACATCAGCCCTCATTTCCCCATGATGGTTTTTTGAAAACCCTTTACTCTTTGAGTGTCCTGGAACTGGAATTTTTGTTGCTCTCAACAGATATTCTAGTCTCATATTTCTCAGATAATATCATGCTTTTCAGTCCAGTTACTATGCCTGTCTCCTCATGTGTCTGTCCTTCCTGTCCTTCCATCTCTGGGTGAGATTTCCTCCACCCAAGTTTTCAGCTTCTTGAACCCAGCACCTTCAGTGCCTGCTTGGGTTCACTAACCCCCCACCTCTCTCTTCTCTGTCTTTATTTTCTCCAGCTTATAAACAAAATTAAAATACTCCTAACAAACATTTTTCTCAGATTTTTTTTTAATGGTCACACATTTCTTTCCTAGAAAGAGCAGTCTGAACTTGAGGTTTCCGCTTCTTTAACACACATTCAATTTCTCATCCTATTCAAGGTGGTTTCTGTTTCCATCTTCCCACAGAGACTGATCTTGTCAATATCATCAAATATTCGAGCTGCTATGTGCAATGGGCACTTTTCAGTCATTATCTTGAACTTTCCAAAGAGTTATCAGTGTAAAGTATGTCTCTATTTTTTAAATTCTTCACTGTCTTCTGGTTTATCACTCTTTCCTGAATTTTCTCTTCTCTCTCTGACCACTTTGCTATTGTCTAACTGTACCTTAAACAATAGGTTTTCCTAGCACTGTGATGTGGTAAAGATGGATATAGCTGTGATGGAGATAACCCTTGGACTGTGGGAGTAGGCAGGAGGAGGTCTCTGAGAGTTGGTTCTGGTCACAAGTCAAGTAAACCAATATTCCTTTTCTGTGTGCACAGTCATGTCGATTCCCAGTCTCTACAATGTCAAAAGGCTGCTGATGTCAAGAGCCCAGGTTAAGATCTGGGTGCGGTCCTCCTGTCTTCTCTCTTTGCTGACATCCTGCATTGGCCTTCCTACCCCCTGTGCCTGGACAACTTCCATATCTAGTTCTGAGTCACATTCCAGAGTTGCAGACACATTTTTCCCAAAACAACTTGTTGATTTCTCAGGGAATTCAAATCTGATATATTTAAATGAACTTATTTTATCCTTTATTCACAAATGAAGTTTTGGCTTCATTTAACATATTGAAGAATGATCCAGTCTCCTTGCCAGTTGGCAAAATTGCACACTGATGATCATCCTTTCTACTATTTCCTTGCTAACCATCACACTTCAGTCTTGATGTGCTGCTGTATTCTCTGATCATATCTCACATCCTAATGTAAATCTTAGTAGGTAAGACATTGGCTTAAAAAATCGTTCAATAATTCCCTGTTGTCATTAGGAGCATATCCAAAATCCTTTTGATGGTACACAAGGCCCTTTTGACCTCTATTAGATCAGTTTATTTCTCATAGTGTCCCTTTGCCAGTATCTACATCAACTCCCCGATCTCCAGTCATACTCAGCTCCTTTCAAAATGTGTCGTGTTTCCTAATTCTCATTTTTCCCTCTTGCAAACTCTTTTTTCACTTGACTAAATTGTCTTTATTTTTCATGAGCTACCTAAAATGTGTTCTTCAGCTTGTCTTTCTTTAAAAATCTTCTATGGCCTCCTCAGTGTCCCAAACTTCACTTTACCAAAGTATTTGACACTCTGTGTTATTCTTGTTTACTCTGATTGCTATCCAGTTCCACTGTGAACCCTTGATGGTAGGGACCCTAACTAATTCATCTGCACATCTCCTGCTTTTACCATAATACCAAGTGCTACTGGCAGACATCTTCTCTCAAAAAGATGTACTGATGCCCTAAACCTCAGTACCTCATAATGTGATCCTATTTGGTAATAGGGTCTTTGAAGATTTAAACAAGTTAAGACAGGATCAGTATGGTTGGTCCCAAACCACCATGACAAGGTGATGTTCTTCCTATAAAAAGAGAAAGTGTGGACTGATGCACACTGGGGGACAACTGGAAGACACCCCAGGGGGACACTGTGTGGTGGAAAAGGCAGAGATGGGAGTTCATGCAAGTGCAAGCTAAGACACCACCACGAGCCTACAGATAACTAGAGTCAAGAAGAGGAAAGGGAGGAGTCTCCTGCAGGTGTCAGAAGGAGGGTGGCCCTACCAACACCTTGACTTCAACTTCCAACCGCCATAACTTGAGATGAAGCATTTCATTGCATGGCTCTCAGTTGCAGCAGCACTAGGAAATCCACACATGGTGTAACAACACCCCAAATGTCCTCCCTCAGAAGCATGGAGAGTGCTGGCCTCCGGTCTACACTTGGTCTGGAGAAGACATGACCTAAAATGCAGGTGATAATTCAAACACATAAAACACTTAAATTTAAATGTTAAATATTCAGAAATGTTATTTCTGATTATTACTATTATTATCCCATGTGGCACCTGCAAGGGCCCAGTGACACCAGGGTATTTGACCTGGATCACCAGGTCCCAGCCCTTACACCCAGTCCATGCTCCCTTCCTGACTGTCGTTCTGGAGCCAGGCACATGCTGGAAACTGTGACAATGCTCGGCTTTGGGCCACACTTGTTTCCCTAAGAATGAGCCCTCTGAAATTGTGATGTAAGTAACAGCAACCAAAGAAAATAAAACGCATGATTCATTTTAGATAAATACAGTGCTGGATTTATAAGAAGCATCACAAGGATGACCTTTCCTGCTAAGTAAACTTGTCAAAAAAATCCAGACTTCAGAAGACAAATAAGATGCCTATTCAAATCACGTAAGAATACCGGTTTTATAAAATGTTTTTCAGAAAAACAGAGTTTCTTTGAAGTTGAATAAAAATATAAGTGCCTTTAAAAATGCTTGCCCAAAGACCTAATGCACAGGAGATGTGAACTCTCTGACCTTGGAAAGGTGCTGAAGATCTTGCAGATCGCCCACTCTGATTGCTTTCTCTCCTCAGCGGTGCCACCTCCTGTCTTCAAGAAATGGCACCCTAATACTCTCCAGGATCTCCCTAGCCAAACCCTCGTTAAGTCTTATTTACATGATCGAACCTAATAACATAAAAGTTCTAAGTCACAAATGACAGATTTACAATTTCTGCCAGTTCCAGAAATGCTTCCAGCTGGCATAGGATCCCTGGGTGTCATGGGAGTGTGCACGAATGGACATTTGAGGAGCTCCTCCTGGGAGGCTTCTTGTGAGACCACTAGTATACCAGGTAAGAGAAGGTGTGAGGTGACCTTGACACTGAGTTCACTTGTGCCTGCAGCAGTGGCTGAGATCCACTGTGGCGAGTGACATCTTACTCGTCCTGAAGATTCTGTGCATTTCTCAGTTCTCTGAGCCCCTCTCAGAATCAGGTGAGCAAGAGCCCATGCCAGGCATTCTGTGACCATGGGTGCTTCACAAGTGCTTAGAGCTTGTCCGTACCCAATTTCTTCATAATTTCATTCTTTTAATAAAAATAAGGAACACGGAGCAAAAGATCACTTATGAATTAGTTATTTGCTGTCTCAAATAACTTGAGAAGGAGTCATAAGGAAATGGTGAACAACAGAGCAGAAAGGAAAGCAGGAAAGACAATCTGTATTGGAAAATAGATTAGAAGGTTAGCTGTGAGTCGCTCAAAGATGCCCTGTGACTGGAACAGCCTGGCTCCAGAATTCTTCATGAAGTCTTGTAAAGTATTCTATAAAGAACTACAAAGAGCAAAGTCTGATTGGAAAAAAGTAAGGATAAATGAGAAGAAAAGAAAACAGGAGAGAGAAAACACCTTCCCCTTGGCTGGGCTCCTGGGCAGCGCGGCGTGCCGAGTGAATTGGTGCTTCACACAACCGGGACAGGGTGCCTGAGAAAGAAGAGGGACCCAACCAGCAATTAGCACATTCACGTTGATTTCACATGACCCTTTCTCCGTACATTCACACCAGCCCTCTTCTCAGTCCATTTCAAGCTTTGTGACATTGAAGAATGGTGAAGGGAGCTTGTTCCAATGTGCAGAACGAAACTCTATTCTCTTCCGGGGTGGCCCGAGCATTATTCCAGGGATAACTGAACTACTATAAACCATTTCTGACTATTATATGTCAAGATTATTTTTCAAAACATCATAACAGAAATATAGATAGTGATTTGCAAGCCTCGTGGAAAGGTTGCTGAACCAAGCCGTAAGCCAAATGTTTTTTCAGAAATACAGAATCTTTTCAAGGGGAAAGTTCTATTTCTAGCATATAGCTGTAGTAATAATAGTCACAGTAATGTTGACCATAATAGATATAATGACCATAATAGATATTTACTTCATTCATGGAAGAAGAAAATGCCGTAAGCCTTTTCTGCTCTTCTTGACGCACACATGTTGAATTAGCACTAACAAAATCACAGATACCATCATCGTATATGTTGAGGCTAAATATTTATTCTCATTCTCATGTTTTCTCAATGTTAATGAGAGTAATATTGATGATGCCCTTTCTCATCTTGTTTACATTAGACAAGTCCCCAGACAACAGTGGAGATCCCGGACAGCTGGGGTGGGGGCGAGTGGAGGTGACATCGGCATGTTGAGGGAGTGTTGGTCCCAGTGGACTAAAGTCAGCACCCTGGGCTCCTGACCATGCTTACCCCCAGCCATTGGGAAGTCACAAACCACCCCCCTCCTGTCTCTGGTCCTGTGACAAGCACACACGTGAATTTGTAAACATTTCCTGTGTAGGTGCTACCCCAGATCAAGGGGCATAGACGTGGATTAGAAATTATATTTTCTTATGGTAGGAAAGGCCATTTTAAGTAAAGAATTTGCTTTCTTTCTTTTAATTTCTTCTCCCCTCCCTTACCTCAAATAAGTTATTAAGCTTAAAAATAATTCCTACTTCTTAGAGAACAAAGCAGTGTCTGGCACAGAGCAGGTGTTCCATGGAGAGGACAGAGCAAAATAAGGAAGCATTTCATGTCGAGTTATTTTGATTAAGGCTTCACTGCTCATTTGGAAAAGGTAACTCATTTTCTCACCCGTCAGGTTTTCGAAAGCAGATTTTCCATTCCTGCTTTGTTACTTTGATGGACAAGGCATGATTTGTTTTTTTGTCACACAGAGTCCATCGTTTCGAGTCAGGTTGTGGGCAAATTTTAACTGTAGGAATTGGGGCCCATTAAAGGAGGCCATGTCGGACAAGGCGCTAGCACTTTGCTGACTGATAGAGACTGCAATTTTATTTTTGGAATATAGCCTAAAGCTGTTATGGCTCTGGATTTTTGACAGGCATCATGTATTGCTATTTCAGAAGAAAATTTAACTTTAAAAATCAAGTAGCCTGAGGGTTTGGAGTTATACTAACATTTTTAATAAGCTGTCAAAAAGTACTTTGTAGTATTCATTTGTAACTGGACTAAACTGAGTAAATTTACATGTAAACAACTCAACTCCATGAAGAGTTTGTTGCACAAAAGTGGTTAAATGACTTGTTATCAAGTTTATACCGAGAAAAGTAGGAGGTGTTGAGTCCTGCCTATTCTTTGTGCCGGACACAAATAGAATATCCTGAGTATATTTTTGCCTAGAAATAAATTTTGATGGACCCTTTTTGTTATCTTATTTGACTAGAAAATAAAGTTCTCTTGTAGAATAGACTCTTCAGTAAAGCTTATAGTTACCCATAGTCACTGAGAAATCTATTCTCCAAGGAGAGAAAGGAAGAAACCGAGAGGGAGAGTGTTTTGGTTAGGATTCAGGGAAAAGGATCCTTCAGTGAGTTTGTCATCAGCTTGGGGTTGATTATTTAATTACTGACATCTGGTCAAATATATTACTAATGGAAAACACTGACTTTTTGGTTTACTCCAGCATTGCTCTTGGTCTGGGAAGGACAGGCCGCCTGGATTAGGCCGTGTGGAATCCTTGGAGATCCTTTGTAAATTACAGTGAAATAAGCAAGACACTCTTTCATCAGTCTGTTTTAGAATCTGAATCTTGAGTCAGTTTCTCTGCATAAGAAATTCCAGTAATTAAGAAAATTCTGACTACAAAAATAATGCCTGTTTTGTTGTGTTCTTAGGGGAATGAGACTCAGAAAATGTGTGAGAATCAACTTCTGCACTTGTTCCTTCATTGGACAGCCACTGTTTCCTGTTCACTCATACCTGGGATCTAGAACCCACAGTGTGGCTCTAGAAAACTTGTCCCACGTATTCGGACTATTCACACAACAAGCAACCGGGCAGAACCCCAATGCTGTGCTTTTTGACCCGTGTATACCAGAGCCAGCCCGTGTGCAGCAGGCTAGAAAACAAACGTGAAAGTCAGCTGTTCTCTGACTTGCTGGAAACACTCAGGATGTATTTAAAGCCTTATCTAAAATGCAGGACTCCTGTACAGTTAAGCTGTCAGAATGCTGAATGCGTGTTAAACAGAGCCCAGGGGCGTCAGGTTCCTCACAGCTGTCCTGTGAGAGATGCTGGAGAGGCACAAAGGAATTTCAGCGCTAACTGCAGAATGCTTAAATTTAGCCAGGTGAACGTAGAACTTACATATTCTTGATAGTTATGGATAGTCTTAGTCCGAAACATGCAGAATTTCAGACCTATTTCAGCAACAGGCCAAGTTGTTTGGAGGATAATCTTCTAGAATATTCGGTGATGCAAAGATGAGGAAATTATTTGGAAGAGTTCTTTGAGAAGTCTTGAGTAAAAAGTAGTGTACATCTCAGAATTTTGACCAAAGGGACATTATAAGGACAATGGTGTCTTCAGAAGACCCAGAATGAAACACAGAATGGAAGAGAGCAGACGCAGGCTGAAGAATCAGTGCATTCTGCAAACATGAGTACAATCTTCTTTATAATAATGTAGTCCAAAAAAATCAACAAGTAGAACACATAGAAATAAAATAAAGTCAGCAAAGTGTTGATACTTGGGAGTGTCTTTTACTATTCTACTTTTGTATATGTTTAGAATTTTTCTATAATTAAAAAATATTGGTGATTCTTAACATTTCCCCTTTCTGAAGAGCTAATGAAGACAGCAGGTGCTCAGCCAGGAAATACACGGTCTAAAATATTTGTATGTACCTGCTAAGGATCATAGCTCGCCTTTCTCCCTTCCTCTCACCCTGGAGTCCACCCATGTGTCTTATTTATACATGGAAAACACCTCAAGGTCAAGACTCCTGGAAATTTTAGACCAGAGCTTTGGATTTTTGAATGAGATCCGTAGTTCTTATTCCTCAAAACTTGACTTTAATGCTGATCACCTCCACCCCTTTCAAGTTCTTCTTCTGTCACACAGAAACCTTCTCAGCGGTGACAGGGCCTGTCCTCTGTGCTCTGTTCTACCAGGTCCAGGGAGTCAAGGGCAAGGCAGAGGCGGGGCAGGCTCAGCTGCTGTGCTCCAGGGTAAGGGATGTTTGCCACAGCTGAACATTCCCTGCACTCCAGGGAAAGGAACCCGGGCTCACTCCAGAGCTGTTGGCCTAACACATCCAAACTGATTTTCCTCCCACACGAAGGAAACTGATTTGGTGCAAACTAGGGAAGGAAGCAAAACATCATTGGTTAAAACCTGGATTTTCAAAGTCCAAACCTCAAAACTTTTGAGTATCTTATCTTTGAAACTGTCAGAAACTCACTTATTCCCAAGACTTCAGTTTTTTGTTCTCTTCTGTAACCTGTGTGACATCTGATTCTTCACTGTTGAAAAAATTAAAATAGGACATTAAATATATTCCCTCCGCTTAACTGTGACAAATTTGATATTTCACACCAGGGTTTGACCATGTTTTTAGGTAGTACTCACTACCTCAGTATTTCCCTGAGGAAGATGTTAAGATTGTCAACAATGTGTCGTTAAACACCGTCAGTATGTTTTCCCGACATTGTCTACTCCTCATAACGTGCTTGTCCTTAGAATCGCTCTTCCATGATGACTCACTGATTTTTCACCTCTCTGAACATATCCCCTGATTATCCTCCAGCCACCCCAATTTTCTTACTCTATAAATGAATCCTCAGGATCGCATCTAATCTTCCTGGATTTAATTACTATCCATTCACCAATGATCAGCCTTTTGTTATCTTTAGTCCCCTGTTATCCCCTAAGCTTCAGAATTTGAAATGCAAATGGCAGTCTCCATTTTCAGGATTGAGATTGTTATTCCTGTCTATCCTATTCCTACTAGTATTACCCCTCTGAATTTTCCATTTCAGTTGAGATCATCAGCAACCAATCCTCTCTCTCTGTCATTACCCAAACTTAAATACCTCCCTCTGAGTCCTCCTAGCAGTGGTCATCCATAACCTTGCTTTCCTCCTGCTCCTGCTGCCATGTCCTCCACTCAGAATGTCACCACCTCCCCCCTAGATTTCTAGAAAACCCTGTGGCAGGTCTCCCTAAACTCATTTCTCTCTCTCTCTTTTTTTTTCTTTCCCTTTTTCTTTTTCTCTTTTTTAAAAAAGAGAGTAGAACAGAGAGAGGGAGAGAGAATTAATTTTTATTTGGTTATTCATGTGGCTTTCATTGCTTGGACACTTGGTTGTGCACATGGTGCTGGAGTTTGAACCCGTGTACTCGTGCTTGGCAGGCAAGCCCACCAAGCGCTCCAGCCCTCTCTTTCTTTTTAAATGCCAGCATCTCTCGACATGTGACTGCTTTGAATGAGAAGCAGGTCTCATGTCCCCTTGCTTACAGGTCAGCTTGGCACACAGCGGCCACTGCCATTGCCCTGATGTTCATCACCTGCTCCTCTCTGCCTCATTTTACCTTTGGGCAAAACCAAAAACCCATGTATTTCTGTAGTTAGGGAGGTTTTGTGTCTCCTTGACTTCGGTCTTAATATTTTCGAGTGAGTGAAACATTTCCTTTGACTTTTTCTCACATAGTAACTCACCCTTGTTCCATGAGATTCTTTCTTCCCTAATTCTTTTGCAAAATTTCCTTTCATTGGCTAAAATCCTTGCATAACTCTGACCTTTCATCACTCAGCATAGCGGATTGCAATGCTGGAATTATTTCTGCCTTTCCGTTTAAACACAGCCCTCAGGAGCAGGCATTTCATCCTGGTTACTCTCTGGATTCCTATCACATGGCACATGTTAAAAACATAGCAAGTGTTTATTGTACAAAATTAAACATGGTCTCTGTAATCACAGAATGTTTTAAACTAGACCTGGCCCCTATAATCATAGAATATTTGAAAAAATGCAATGGCAGGTCAAAACTGTAGGAAAATATGTAAAAGTAAGATTGTTTCTAAATCTAGTCCATATGATCATTAGCATATTCAACAAATTTCTTGTAAATTCAGTGATTTCTCCTGTAATTTTATTATTTCTTTCTCAACATGAGAAAGCAAAACTGCAGTAGAAGGAATGGCAGGAGGTAGACGCCAAAGGCCTTCTGGTCCCAAAATAGTTCCCTTCTATTACCTCATATTTCACGCTGCATGGTTTTGAAGTTTTGCTGGTGGAAGATCACTTTTGCTGCTAGGGAGGAGTCTGCAATTAATTCCTGCCTGTGAGATAACTTAGGTTGAGGCAGAACAGGAGACAGGAATTCTGCCAAGCACGGGGTTGGAGAGGGAGATCTAAGTGGGGTGGCAGCCCCCTTGCAGCCTCTAGGCCAGGCCCTGTACCACGTTTCTCCAGCTGGCCTTCTGTGGCGGACCCTGCACACCACAGTGTATGCGGGTTGGGTGACCTTGTGAGTGTGAGGAAGGAGGGGTACATGCTGTTAAAGCCACGCAGAACAGGAGCAAGTGGGCAACAGCAGGTGCCACACCCACACCCATACCTAATATACCAAGACCTAAAGAGATACAGTAGATCCATTCTTAAAATAAAATCTCTTAAATGCACTGTCTTGGAGGCTGGAGTGGTGGCTCAGAGGTTGCGGGACTTGCCTGGCATGCATGAAGACCTGGGTTCGAATCCCAGCACCTCGTACACAATGAAGTGTTATAGCAACAGAAGCCACATGAAAAACTAAATAAAATTGATTCTCTTTTTCTCTCTCATTGTCCCTCTCACTTTAAAAACAAACAAACAGAAAAACAAAATTCACTGTCTCGGCACAAGAATTAGAAAAAAATACGTCATCAGGAAGTGTCTATTAACACTGTGCTCATAAACATTCCCCCTCTTTTGGAAGATTTAAAAAAAAGGAGTAGAGATCTTTCTATCTTGAGAGACATCTTATTGTTTAACAGGCAAGACGGGGCAAGTTTGGATATTCATTTCCTGAGATGGTTGAATAGTAAAAAGAGGGTGAACCTGTATTTTGAGTGTATTGTCTATTATCTGATAAGCTCCCAAATTTAAAAAATACACATTAATTATGGTAAAAGATAATAAGTTTTAGATTTGTAAAATTGTAGCTGTGGAAAACAGGACTATGCATTTGAAACTGGAACTATCACAGGAACTCTGGTACATACGGTTGCTTGCATGTTGGGCAGAACATTGTCTCACCTGTATACTACAAATGTTTTAAATTTTATTGGGTCTCTTAATCATTACAAAGTTAAACAGTTCTGTAAACTGGAAGATGCTTGACAGGTAAGTATCTTAATGTTTAGAAACTAGTGTCAGCAATTGAGTAAGAACTACATGCTTTGACATTAAGCCCTGGTAATCTTCGGCTCTTGGACCCTGATGAATTTATAAATACATACATATCCTGCTTAACACATTGAGGGGCTCAATCTAGTCCATCAATATGAAGTTGCACATATCCCTCTTTTCTGTATGCTGAGAGCTGAAACCATGACTGTGTAAGGCTTTGAAACAGACAAAATCCTTGCCCACTGAAGAAAATGTCTGGATAGTTTCTAGGTTTACCCACAGCTGTGGGGTCCATGAAGGAATCTGTGCTCACTGTGGAAATGAGGTTGCTAAGAAGTGTTCCGGCAGTCTGGGGTTCTTCCTCTGGCACTGTCTCCAGTGACGTGATCAGGAAATGTGATAGCAAATAGCCAGGTCTAGAAAATTGAGAATTGAAAGCAACAGAAGTTTGCCATTGATACTGTTATTCACCTTAAAGCAAAATATACTAAAATAATCTTTAAAAAAATACTCATTAGTAAGAAATCAAGAGATGGCTGGAAGAAAAGAAATCAGAGGGCTGTTCGTAGTTTTGGAAATCCATTGTTCCCACCATTTTCTTCACATGTGGGTGAGATCAGGTTAATGTTTTTAGAAGGCACAGAATCCAGCATCCAAGCTTTCTTTCTGGCTGAGAAGAGTTCTGAAGGAAGCTTTCCCCAACACATCAGCTCCCATCCAAACCCCTGCTTCTGAAAGGAGCTGCTGCTCGAAACATTTTGCCAGCAGATAATCCTGGCTGCTTAGGGTCTATGTGTGCGTGTTCTCCACCGCCTGGGTAATCCCACCAATCTTAGAAGAATGGCAGCTGACTGCTTTCACCCAGCTCATGGTCAAGGGAAAAAGGGAGAAAGTAAAGCTTAACAATCAACTCACTAGATTGCACCGGATTATTTTCCAGGGCATTTTAAATACTGGCTTTTTAGACAATTGGAAGAAATAACTGTACAATTTTTCATTTCTACCTTTTAAAAACTTTTAATGGCTGTGTCTGTAGAGTTAATTATTTCCAGGTGGACAGCAGTCTGCATGTGTATTTAGAATGGACACAAAAGTTGACAGACCTACGTACCAGACACAGGGTCAAGTTTGAAAAACTGTTGCTAAGGAAACGAGAGTAAAGTTAAATTGCAAAGAAAGATCATTTTTTTCTAGGAATCTATACAGGATACCAAGTCGTTAACACCTGGTTTTGGCACTGAGTATCAGAAGGTAGTGAAGTCATTTAGTCATCTGTTTTTCTAAAACTCATTTTAGTTCAATTTAATAAAAACGTACTAAGCTCAGTCAATAATCTTCAGAATGTTTCGAGATCCATTCAAGCTGGGTCATTCTTCAACTAGCCATTAAAGAAAACCCAGCGAGTCTGGGCCAATGATTTACTTTTAAACTCCTTTCCCTGGTTCAAGACTCAATTTGCCTTTGTCAGAGATAGACTTCGTGTCTAAGGCAGATGCCCTAACATAAATGGGCATTTTTCTCAATTTCCATGGGGATGATACCAGAATATATTTAACATGACACATTAAAAGTAGCTTTAGAGCAAAGTTTGTTTCATGTAAAATACTACAGACATTAAATTAAAATAGGAAAAATATATTTGTAGTACTAACTCATTTGAACCTATTGCTAATTTATTCTTGCAACAGATAGTATTGATTATTGAAAGTATTCCCAAATGTTATTCAGTGTAAATTAGGAAAACCACTTTCCTTGTTTAAGTTAAAGTCTTAACTCTAATTTAAGAACATTTTTTACTCATGTGGAGAAGGAGAAAGATATTTTTAATCTTTATGATCTTCCCCCAAAAGAACATCGGATAAAAATCCTGACGTGTACACTCATTCAATTGTTTCTCAGTAAAAACTTCACTTCTGACTTGTAACTCTTAGATGCCAATTTCTAAATCATGATAAAAATATCTTTGCTAAAAACCTGATATGTTTATTACTCACAGGAGGAGTGGAAGAAAAAGCTGTTTTATTCACATAACCACTGTTGCTTTTCTTCGTTTGCTTCTAAGCCACAGTGCTGCATGGTCTCCATTGTGCTGAACAGGTGCAGTGGTTGGAGCATAATCATAAAATCATTTCATTTTTATTTCTTGTCATCCTTTTAATTTAATTCAAGAGCCTAGTGCTTCTCTTGTCGCGACCTGAAAATTCTCAGAGGTTCTAGAAGCTTACAGGGTGCTTTCAGGCACAAAACGAAACTCCACTTCATAAATAAAATATCCCACCATTTTAAGAGTCTGAACTGTGAACTTGACTTTCTATGGAGGAGTCTCCTCCAAGGTGGGAAGACCACCATAGGGTGGAACTGGTGGGCGTCTTCCTTCTTCTCCTTCTCTAGCGCTTCTGAACCCAGCTGGTCCTCTTGAATCCTCAGATATATAAACAAAGTGTTTATACATCAGATATATAAAGAAAGTGTTTAGACATATTTTACTTTAGCAATTCTTATCTTTGCCAACCCATGAATACCCTGGTATGACTCAGTTATGCTCTTTGTAAGTTCCTTTGGTAGGGAACACTGCAGTGGATAAGAAGAAACAGGGGCCATTTGGTGATTTTTTTTTGTCTTTTGGGGT
This sequence comes from Aplodontia rufa, assembly GCA_004027875.1. Lineage (NCBI taxonomy): Eukaryota > Metazoa > Chordata > Mammalia > Rodentia > Aplodontiidae > Aplodontia > Aplodontia rufa. The sequence goes on from PVKS010012660.1 coordinate 43,627, forward strand.
TGGGAGAAATTTTCAGCATGGCTCTTTAGTAAATGTCTTCAAATCTACTCCCAGTTCCCAGTTTCAAACTCTTTCATAGTCTCCATGAGCTTAAGGAGTATAGAATCATCTAACTTATTCTTACCACTATCCAAAGTCAAATTCTTCCCAAACTTGAGCTAGTGCTGTCTTCAGTGTGCCCATCTAATACTTTTCAATTAAACATCTTACATAAAAGACACTAAGGGATTTTACCTCCACTTAGTCTTGCTTGCATCGAAAGAAATGCATTTATTAACTGGTATTTTGGAACTTGAATATGTCTCTTCAAGCATTACTATATTTGCCAAAATCTTTTTATAATATGAATATGGTTTATACTTAAGTGAAACTAAAAATGATTGGAGTACAAAAAGATGTATCTACATATGGCCTTTAAAATTTCAGGTCAAAATATCCCGAATTGAATTTTTCACATATCATATCCCAAACCACGGAACATTCCTATATTTTCACAGCAGGAGGACAGATGTTGCTTATTATATTTTGCATTTATCAAAATGAAGTATCAGAAATTAATTAATATTTCAGTTAAATGCCCCAGAAGTGTTTCAAGTGCCCAACAGTCATAACTGACTATTAATTATAAGTCATAATTGACCATTAGTCATAAAAGACTAGCACACTGGACAGGGCAAATATAAACAATTTGCATCATTCTCAAGATGTCCCAGTGAGAGCACCACTCTGGAGAAAGATGCTGTGATTGGGTTCGTATGCTTGGGACCCGGGAGGCGGGGGAGTGTGGTGCTGCTGAGGACCTGCTCTTTGACATGGGTCCAGAGTCTGCTGCGTGTGAATGATCAGAGACATTCATCTCCTTCCTGTTCTGAGAGAGCATGGCCCATTTGGTAGGTTTTAAGTAGGGTATCACGGAGCTGGCACAGCTGAATTATGATGAAGTCATCTCAGTGTCACTCCATCTAAACCTAACTGCCTCAGAGAAGCTAAAAGAATCCTAAGAGAGGCTGGGGAAGACTTGACATGCTGCAGATTGCACTCACTGTGAACTGTTAGCATTCCTTGTTGAAAGAAACCCCATTGATTCGCAAGCATGAGATGTTTCCATGTCTTGTGCTATGCCCTTAAAACTGTGTTGGAGCCGCAGTTGTTTGCTAGGACAGTAAGACGTGTAGTCACTGCGGGCAGGTTCTCACTGGAACTTTCCTAGGGGAAAATGTGTGGCCTTTCTTTTTAAAATACATTTATTCTTCTTTGCTTTTTAAAATTGACTTATTTTGTTTCAAAAGAGCAGGAAATGGTGAGATAAAACATGGAGATGATGAAAAAGTATATCCTGTTTGTCTGGGGCTTTTTGCAGAAAACAAAAGGTTAGAGCTATTATTTTTTTTTCTCCAAAATAAAGCAAATAACTTTTTGGTCATCTATAATAGGGCAGTGCTATTTTGAACAGCTTGATGTCACTTCTACATCCCTGGAGGAGACAAAGGGGAAAGTCAAAGGAAAGGGAAAGGCAGCTTTGATAAGCCTGCCAGTCACTGGTCCTGGAGAGTGGGGCATCCTGTTATTATCAAGCCGCGGAAAAACAATGGGAAAAAACCCACTGTGATCAATGGTATCCATTCTTCTGTTATTTCACAGTTACCTGCTGCAATTCCCTACGCAATCAAACTAAATGAGGGTTCTTAGTTACAACTGCAAAACACAAGGTCAGTCTGGGTAATGGTCACTGGAAAATTTCGGTTTGAGGTGGGGAAAGACTGGTGTCAACCCAGACACATCTCGTGACATGAATAATATTCAGTCATGAGTATGTGTTGTCACTAGATTTTATGACCCATTCTACAGATGCCATCAATTAATGCTTCCGATTATTTTAAAAGTCAGTAGGTTATACTACACATGAAAAAATAGAAAAGATAGTGCCCATAAAAATGAAGAATTCTTTCCAAACAAAATGGCTTTTAAAAATGACTTTTTGTGGCTCCTAGGATAGTTGTATCCATTAATCATTTGATCCTTTAAAGGGACTTTGAGCAAATGACCTTAGGGATTGCCACCATTTGGAATTCATATCCATTCAGCCTTCTTATCTCTGGGTGCCCAGGTGCATTTCTGTAGCCCTTATCAATGCAGCATCTATAGGATGTCCCTTGGGCCAAGTACACGTGCAGCAATTACAGAAGAAGCCCTCTTCACCCTGCTCACGTCACATCGTCTTCCTGTGCAGCCTCCAGCTGGGGCAGTGCCTCCATCTCCACCTGCAGTGCTTTTAGGGATAGTGGTCCAGGCAAGACATTGCTCTTCACTGAACAGATTGCTAAACACGGAACCATCTAGGAACCAACTTGCATTCCTAATGTCTTTGCTAGGACTTGGAGGAAATATGAAAGAAATGCAGTCAACCACCAGGATGATCCTTTTACTTGCTGGCAAACGTGTGTATTTACACATATGGAGATAATGACATTTCTCAATGATTTTTATATAAATTTTGAAGATGCAGCCTTAGTTGGGGACAAGATGCACTGACAAGATTCCACAAAGCTCTTTATACAATTAGGCCTCCTCAAGGATGAGTAGGGTGTAGACTTGTGTCCACTTGAACTTTGTGGGGCTGTGTGTGGACTTGGCTTACTGCTTCAGGGTTTCTAGATGCTTCCCTTTCCTATAGCTTCAGACTTCCTACTGACTGACAGTCCTCAAGCGAGTGGAGTCCCAGGGGATTGCCACTGGTGATGAACAGAAGCTCTCTCCCCTCCTCCTTTCCTGTTTTCAAGTTACGGGGCCAGAGACACATGGGTGTGAGACAACACAGACGCAGTGTTGAGAAAACCATTTTGCTCAAGGGACCTGCCAGCTGAACTCTCCCCAAATGCTTTTAAAGAGAAAAAAGTATACATATTAAATGCCAATTTTAAACAAATCCAAAGATTTGTGGAGCCCTCGTCCACACTGTGATGTGACTGTGGATATGAAAGTGTACCAAGTGAGGTAACAGATAAGAAAAGTCAATGCTTAAAGTCTCTGGAGCTTTCTAACAAAAGATCTGGGAAGTTTAAAAGCATATCAGGTTCCTCAGAGATTATTAACTCTGGACTACATTTCAAAGTATATCAAATGCTGTCTGCTTCATACCAAACAGGAGGGAGCGGACTACCAAACTAGGCAGACAGGACTAATAAGAGCTGCAATAAATCAAATTAAGAAATATTTATTGAACTTCTCCATGTCTCCAGCATTGGACTGTCAGGTGTGTGATGTATGTGAAATATAAATGAAAAGGTCTGTGATTTCAAAAAGCTTAAATGAATTTGAGGAGATAAGACAATGGCACAAGAAATAAATAGTAATGCAACATTTGAATAGCAATTCAAAAAGAGCATCTCAGGAAATATCACAAAAGATGAAAAAGGATCCAAATAGGAACATAAATGATGTCACTATTTAAACTTTTAATTAAAAAGATAGCTTCAGGGCTGGAGCAGTGGCTCAGTGGTTATGGTGTTTGCCTGGCAGGCGTGAGGACACGGGTTTGAACCCCAGCAGCATGTATACAATGGAGTGTTAGAGCAACAAAATCCAAATGAAAAACTAAATAAAATTGATTCTCTCTTTATCTGTCATTGTCCCTCTCTCTTGAACTTAAACTTGAAATTCTCCTACCTCTGCCTCCTAAGTAGTTAGGATCACAGGCATGTGCCACCATGCCCAGTAAAAAATCCACCCTTTGAAGCATAAAGTTCCATGCTGCTGTTGGTGTACTCAGAGTTATAAACCAACGCTGCACAAGTTCACAACAGTTAAGCCACATGCCCTTTCGCAGTCGCTCCCCGATTCCCCTTTGCCCTGGTCCTGGCAGATGCTGATCTCTCTCTCTCTCTGGGTTTGCTTGCAATGGATGCATTGGATAGATGAAGTCTTACAGTGTGTGGTGGTGTCATGTCTGGCTTGTTCCCTCAGCGTAGCATTTTCTAAGTCTTGTCCACACCTCATTCCCTTTTACGCCTCACACTCCACAGAATGAGAACCCTGCATTCTCATGCATTCTGCGGTCAGTGGTTGTTGCGTTGTTCCTCCTGCCTTACTCTCAGCAGTGCTTCTGTGATGCTGTTCCCATGCACACACAGTGAGTGTCAAGTGCTCCCGTGTAAACACCCAGAGGCGGGTGACAGAGACACATGACATCCCAATGTTTGACATTTTGAGGGAAGACTAAGTACACTTCCAAAGAGCTGTATGGTTCTATAATCCTGCTAGAAATCTACAGAAGTTCTTATTTCTCCTCATCCTTGTTAACCCTCCCTTTTATCCGACATCAGTCATCTTAGAGGTTGAGAGGGGCATCTTCCTAATGACTAGAAGTTGTGAGTGTCTCCATGTGCTTCCAGGACTGCCCGTGTGTGTGCGCGCACGCGAACTGTGTGTGCCTATGAATATTTGGACATTTGTCCTTTTTAAAAGTAGGTTGTCTTTTTATATATTCACTAGGAAAAATAATGACAGGTAAAAAAAGAGGATATTTCATTTCAAAGAAAGAAGAGTTTGCGCACCAGAGGGAACACAGCCTGCTGGTCAACTCTGTTACTGTGACAAATGACTGAGATGGAGCAATTCCTGATGAGTAAAGGCTTATTTTGGCTCATGGTTTCCAAAGTTTGTGTCCACACTCACTTGGTTGGCCAGGTGGTTGGGGTCTCTGGGGAGGCCACACATCATAGAGGGAAATGAGTTGGAGAAAGCCATTCACCTCATGGCAGCCAGGAAGCAGCGAGAGAAATCGAAGGAATGAGGAGGAGGAGGTGGCAGGTTCCTTCCCAATGTCCCCTTCGAGGGCACATTCAGAGGGGGAAGGGAGGAGGAGGGGGAGCAGGGGGAGGGGAAGGGGGAGGAGAGGCACAGCAGCAGGGATCCCTATATCCCTTCAAGGGCACATCCTCAGTGACCTAATGTCCTTCCACGAGGCCCTGCCTTCTAAATGTCCCACTACTTACAGAGTTGCACAGACTGGGGACAAAGCTTTCAACATATGGACATTTGGGGACATTCCAGATCCAAACTACAGCACTTGGGAATAAAATGAAATTGCAGGAACAAATGGAGGAGCTGGCTTCTGTACAGAATGCCCCCTGCACCAGGGGCTCCCTGCCACGCCCACCTATGCACATGAGGGATGCTAGCATGCAGGAGGTGCTCAGTCCTAATTGGCTGATTGCACAAGGTAACTCATTGCGCAGGTGTCCAAGTGGGGCTTTCCTGGGGCTGCTTACCTTGACAGTCGGAATAGGAGCGAGCCCAAGCAGTGGACAGGAAGTTTAATTTGTGGTTCTTCCAGGAACACAAGAATGTGAGAGTTCTCCCCCCAAGTCCCCAGCTGTCAAATGCTGCCAGGCTCCATCATGAACTAGGGCCTAGTTAGCCCCTTGGCCTTGTTTCTGGAGCTGTTGCTTTTCTTAAAGTTCACAGTTATAGCAGTTCCTATATTCTGGACACAAGTCCCTCAGAAGATACACACTTTGCAAATATTTTATCCCATTCTGTGGGTTTTCTTTTCCCTTTGCTGATGTGCCTTTTGATGCACACAAAAATTTATCTGGAATAAATCTAATTTATCATTTTTTTCTTTTATATCATGTGCTTTAGATGTCCTAAATCTAATGATGCCTAATCCAAAAATTTATTCCTGTATGTTCTTGTAAGAATCGTCAGATTTCCCCTTTACCTTTGGTCTGTGATAATTTGATTTAATTTATATATATATATAGCATAAAACTTAACTTCTTTCTTTAAAACATGGACCTCCAGGTGTTCCAGCACCATTTCTCGAGAAGTCTAGTTTTTCTCCCTTTAATTGTCCCATTAATCATGTCAGAAATGAATTGAATAGCAAGTGAATTTATTTGTGGATATTTTATACAATTTCATTGATTTACCTGGCTATCCTTATGTCAATACTATATTGTCTTGCTTACTGTAGGTACAGACTAAGTTTTGAAATCAAGAAGTGTGAAATCTCTGGGCTTTTTATTTTTTAATGCGTTGACTCTTCTGGGTTCCTTCCTTTCTTTACAAATTTTAGGATGAGGTGGTCAATTTCTTGTTTAAAAGATTCCCAGCTGAGATTGTGTGATAGAGATTGCATTGAAACTATCTGTCAATTTAGAGATTGTTGTCATTTTAGCAATAATATATCTGCCAATTCCTGAGTGTGAAATATGTTCTATTTATTAAGTCTTTTAAAACATTTTCAGTGATGTTTACTAGCTTTCAGTGTACAAGCTCTATATTTCCTTAATAAAATTCATTCCTAGGTTGTTTTTTTAACACTTTTGTAAACATAATGGCTTTCTTAATTTTATTTTCAGATTGCTTATTGCTAGTGTACATAAAAGTACGTGATTTTTTGTACATGAATCTTGTATCCTAAGGTCTTTCTGGATTCCTTTATTAGCCTTACACTTTTTTAGTGGATTCTTTAGTTCTTAGGTATATGACTTATAACAAATAAAGATAGCCCTACAATTATGCAATTTAAATAGCATTTATTCTTTCTCCATTCTGATTGCTGTTGTATTGTGTGTTATAGTAGTCACAGACAGTAATACAACTGTATCCCATGACTTTTAGTATATCATATTTTCATTTTTATTCCTTTTAAATATTCTTTTATTTCTCTTGTGATTTCTGCTTAGTGGAGAGTTCCACTGTTCTTTCAGGTTTATGTTGCTTAATTTCCACACGTATGTGACATTCATCAAATTTCTTCCTACATAATTTTCTACCATTGATTTCTAATTTCATTATGCTGTGGTCAGCAGACATACTTCATATGATTTCAATCCTTTTACACTTAGTAGGTTTGATTCATGGCCTAACATATGGTGTATTTAGAGAACGTTCCGTGGTATGTGAGGGTAGTATGTCTGGTGTTGGGTTGAGTGTTCTATAGATAACTGTTGTCTGGCATTGGGTTGAGTGTTCTATAGATAACTGTTGTCTGGCGTTGGGTTGAGTGTTCTATAGATAACTGTTGTCTGGTGTTGGGTTGATATAGATAACTGTTGCTTTATGGCTTTGTTCATCTTTTATTTTCCTATTCCTCTTCTGCCTATTTTTTTCTATCTGTCATTGAAAGTGGAGTACTGAAATCTACTATTTTGACAATTGTACGTTTCCAACTTGAGTTTTTCAGGACTGGGGGTTTTATGCATATGAGGGAGTTGTTGTTATGTCTGTCTGATGGTTTCGGATGCCATTGTCTTGGAATCACAAATTTCCGCTAGTGGAGACTTTTCCTTAAAGCTGCTTTTACCATTATCTCAGTGCAGCTCTGGGTGCTTTTTCTCAGTGTCTTTCATTGCATTCTACTTTTAACCAACTTTTCTGTGTGTTTGCATCTAACATGTGTTTTGTAGACAGAGTGCAGTTTGGTCAGCAGGTTTTTTTTTTTATCACAAACTTGACAATAGTCTCTGGTCTGTTTACATTCAATATAATTACTGAAGGTGAGACATGAGCTTCGATTTCCTACCGATGCATTTTGTCTTTGGTTCCTCCTTCACATCACTGTCTTCCTTGTTCAGTAGCTATTTTCTCGTTTAGACTTTTAATTCAAGTCATGTTTCTTTTACTATTATTTTAAATGTCTCTATTAATTGCTCTGGGGATTGTAAATAGCATTTTAACTTAAACAATTAAGTCCACATATGAATTGGAAAACTTAAAACTTATTTTCAATAGTTTTTAAAATTTTTTTCAAGAATAAAACCCATTCCCTTCCCATTTGTTACATTATTACCATACTTTTTATGTCTTTATTACATATAGATTATCGGCACAGTTCTTAAAATCATTATTCTATGCAGTTATGTTTTAAATTTTTTATTGTAAGACAATGAAAGCTAATTTGACAAAAATGCATTCATATCCTCTTTTATATTTACCTGTACGGTTACCTTTTCTGTTGCTCTTTATTTCTTCTTGCGGATTTAATTATTCTTCAATGTCCTTTCATTTCAGTGTGTTGATCTCCTTTTAGTATTCTCTTTTTAGGAAGTCTGATAGCATATGTTCTCTCAGTTTTTGTTTTTTTCTGAAAATGTCTTAATTCCTTTCATTTTTGAGGGCCACCTATGTTGCACATGGAATGTGTTCTCTCGCTGTTTCGTTCTGTTTTGATGTTGTTGGGGATCAAACCAGAGTCCTAGTGCAAGCGAGGCAAGGCTGTACCAGTGAGTTACACCCCAGCACCTGACGGTGTTTCTCATTCAGCAGTTTGAATACATCATTTCATTTTTCCTCTGGCCTCTAAGATTTCTGTCAATTCCTTCCTCATTCTTACTGAGGTTTCTTTGTATATGAGAGCCATGCTTTTTTTGTGTGTGTGTGATTTCTTTCTTTATCTTTGGCTTTTGAGAGTTTAGCTATGATGAGTCTCAGTATGAATCTTTTGAGCTTATTCTGCTTGGAATTACTGAACTTCTTGGATGTTCAAGTTAATGCTCTTCATGGGTTTTAGATTTTCTTTTTTGCACCAACTATCCCTTGTCACTTCTCTCTTCCTCTTATGGGAATTCAACTTTTATTTATTCATCTGCTTTTATTTCATTGTTTTGTTTTGTTAATCTCATCATAGACCAAATAATCCCAGTTGATCAGCCTCCATTTAAAAATTTTTTTTCTGCCAGTTCAAACCTACTGTTCAATCCCTATATAGAACTTTTCAATTTCAAAATTTTTGTAATTTTTCTTTTCTTATTGCTATTTTTTAAATAATTTTTTAATTAAGGAGTTGAGTTACTGTACAATCATAAATTCAAATAAAGTAAAAATATGATATGCATTTATTCTTAAGCCAGAATTACCCCCATTGTCCATACCCCAGCCCCTTGGATTCTTCAATATTTCACCTCTCAATTGAAATAAATGTTTAGACTATGAATTTTCCAGAATTAAATTATTATGTGTTATTTGGATTCTAAGTGGGGTAAAAAGTATGCTACCTTGTTGATTTTCTCCCTATATCCCACTCTATCCTCCCTCCCTCTACCCTTACCCTCACTTCTTCCTTTCTCCCTACTTCTGCCCCCCACATATCTATTGTTCCCCTAGATTATGTGTTGCTACACCTTTGCTGGGTCTAATACATGAGTTTGACAACCTTTCACCCAAGCCTGGATTTTGCTCCAGCCTCCACAAATGAGGGAAATCATTCCATCCTTGAGTCTCTGGCTTTGGCTAACTTTGCTCAGCATGATTTCTTCCATTGCTATCTATTTACCTTCAAAGGCCATAATATCATTAGTTCTAATAGCTGAGTATACTACCATTGTGTATGTGTGTATATATATATATATATATATATATATATATATATATATATTACCAGAGCTTTTAGATCCATTCATCCAGTCGGAGGCATCTTGAGTGGTTACATAATTTAGCTACTGTAAATTGAGCACAGATTTTCCTG